>CM059208.1:13257391-13524891 GCA_030347435.1 Clarias fuscus | reverse complement strand
TCGTAAACTAAAAAGGGTCCATCACTCACGCAACGAAGGATGCAAAAGAGAGAGAGAGAGAGAGAGAGAGAGAGAGAGAGAGGGAGGACGAGGTGTCGATTGCTAGCCGTCATCTCATCAAATGTCCTCCACGCTCGCTCACGTGTGAAACCTTGCTGTAACTTTCGCCGGGGACGTTTTTTGACGGCCAGTGGGAAGAGCCGGTGACAGATCGGGGCGACGGCGGGCCGCCTCTCGGCCATTTGGCATGCGCTGGGCGTCTGGCGCACTGGAGACGGCCTGTCAAATGCCTACGACTCCATAGAACAGTGCGGGGGGAGCCTACGGAGCACCAGATGGGCCATTAAGGTAGTATTAATGTAGATGCCGCGGCTTTTCCCGCGCTGACTGGGACGCGCTCTTTAGAACTGCGAGCAGCTGCTGCCATTTACTCCGACAGCTTCCTGCTAACTTCCAGCCAACTGGCAGAGTCAGGCTCTTTGTACCTGTATGGGCAACTTGGAGAGCACTTTGAACTGGCCCTGGCATACACACACACATACATCTATCTATCTATCTATCTATCTATCTATCTATCTATCTATCTATCTATCTATCTATCTATCTATGTATATATATATATATATATATATATATATATATATATATATATATATATAGTGTATCCCAGCCGTAAGCAAAGAAATGAAAGAACACATATTTAGATGAACACAACTTAATAATATCAGACACACACACACACAGACACACACACACACACACACACACACACACACACACACACACACACACACACCAGAGACAGCCCAATTCCTCCATAAGGCTCTGCATACATATGCACAAATATTTTTTTTTTTTCTAATCATTAGCACAAAACATGGCACATTAATGCCATGTTTTCATAGTCATTTACTCTCTGAGCACTAATATCATGCTTTAATTGAGAGAAAATTGGCTGTTGGTGAAGAAATAAAGAATAATCAGGGGGGAAAAACAAGCATAGATAAGCACTCCAATCAGTCACATTCTACTCCACTAAATAGACTGAAATGGTATATTTTCAGACCATTAACAAAATCACATAGACAAAATCCTATTAAGGCAATTATTTCTTTCCTCACTACAATTTACAGAATTACAGATACACTGCCACGTGCTTGCACGGCTTCTTACTACGCTAACCCTTTCCAATTAGGCGATATATCCCAGAAAACAGCTCAAACCTTAAACGTATATATTGACATAACACCGTGTGTGTGATATTACACACAGTAATTAAAGTCCAACCTGTTCTACAGAAATATGTATGAAAATGTACGAACGTGACTGTCAGAACTCTAGAGATTGAACGCTATGCAGATCATAGGAAATGAAACGCAAGCAAGTGACATATTAAAAGAAGAAAGAAAAAAAAGGCACGTGACAGGGTTTTACGATGATCCACTGATCTTTACCTGTAAAATGCTATCTAACAACCGTGGAACATGAATAAGACACTTTTGTTCGAAGTCTATTCTATGTGGAACGCAGACGCTAATCAAGCGTGACTTGAAATTGAAGGCTAACCACGAAGGAATTCAGCATTTCAGCGGGGACGTTTAGACAGACGGTCTTTGTCTTTTAATGCAATGCTAGTCAGTTGTGTCCACCAATCATTCTCTTATGATGATTATTGAAAGCCCATGAAAGAAAGTGACATTATCTCCCACTGCAACTCATTTTACTGAGATCCTCTTGACAATTAAAAAAAAAAAAAAAAAAAAAAAACCGGCACTCTCATACGAAAGCCAGAAATATCTTAGAAATCAGTGGTAATGGGACAGTAATGAAGGACACAGTTCTTATGTTTTAGCTCCATCTTTGTAGATGATATGAATGAATTGTAACAAATGTGCGTAAAGCTGTTAAGAGTCTTATGCGCCAGCTGCTTGTTAGGAAATTTCAAAAGACGTGGACTGACACCAAATATCTGTGCTATAATGCGAAAAATATAGCGAGTTCGACAGAGAGAGCGCTCGATCTTAAAACGGACGCGCAACAAAAAATCGCATAGCTTTTCATGAAAGCGTCGTTATTTACTGTACAAGGTGAGAATGATCGCTTTCGCATGCAAATGCATCCGAAGTCAGTCTAACGCCACATGATGGTTGCGTGCCGAGCTTGAACAGAGCGCTACAACAAACGAAGGAGAAGTAGGAGCGCTACTCCGCGGCGAAGCATCTTGCACGTGTGGGTGTGCTGCAAATAGGTTATTTCGGAAGAATGGAAGCATTAAGCATCCAGTGGAAGCGTTCTGTTATGTGCTAACAAGACGATTAACGCGAAAAAAGGAAACGGTAAATGTTATTTTCCGGAGCAGCGCGACAACACAGTAATCGTATTATTCCTGTTCACATCCAGATCAGTCGGAAGTACAGGAACGCACTGTTCATTCACTCGGATCCGCAGCAACACGGGACTAGACTGACGCTCTTTGGGATATTGATTTTGTTTATGAATAATACAAATAATAATAATAATAATAAAAAAAAAAAAAAATAATAATAATAATAATAATAATAATAATAATAATAATTCGGAGACATAACTCGTAACACATGCCCCTGCACAGGCATAGACACACTTCTCACAAGCATTGACAAGACAGAAACTTAAAAAAAAAAGAATGTACATTAGGCCACAAGCAGAACTAGACTAACCACACACCACAACCTAGACATATAAAGAAAGACACACACACACACACACACACACACACAGGAGAGAGGGAGGGAGGGAGAGAGAGAGAGAGAGGGAGGCATCCCTGTGCCTTGCTCTTGGTTCTCGCGTCTCTCTCTGTGCCTGGCTCGGTTCTGGCTGAGCAGGCACACTTGTTTGAATGTCATATTTACGGCGGCGCTTTGTCAGGAAGCGCTCTTCGTCGTGTGCGAGCGGGAGAAGCGAGCATATGGCCGTGCCACTCTGGGGAGGTGTGACAGCCTATCGGAGCGGGCACGCCACGCTGCCCGGCCAGATGCTCTGGGCTTCTCGCCGATTAAGTGGAGATCATCACTGTTTTCTTTGAGCACCACTGTGCCTTGTACTCTGAAGTGTTTGGTTAATCACTGTCTGCATTCGACAGAAGCTGCCAAAATGCTCATTAAGTCGGAATCCTCGCCGACATGTCATGCACGAATGATGGACTTTTTTTTCCCCCTCTCTCTCTCTCTCTCTCTCTCTCTCTCTCTCGCTCTCTCTCTCATAAGGCCCATCATGCATTAGACTATGCACATGCAAATATATCTGCATGTGTACTTGTGTGTTTGTGCTCCTATGTGTCATGTTTCACAAATGTGGGCATATGTTATTGAAATGCTAAAAGTGTTTGATGAGATTTTTGAGATGTATTTTTAAGCTGCCGTCCTTCTTTGTTCCGGGCCTGTCTTTTGTGTGCACTGAGAGGTGTGTGTGTGTGTGTGTGTGTGTGTGTGTGTGTGTGTGTGTGTGTGTTGTCTTTGCTGTGGCCTCAGAGGGACAGGGCTCTTTCTTTTTCTCATCTGTTCAGCTGCCGAGCTTCTGTGTTCTGCATGTTATTAGCAAAACGCTCCAAGACACACAGCCTGTGTGAGACAGCTCAGTGTGCGTACAATTTTTTCTTTTTTTTTTTTTTCTTTTTTCTTTTTGCTGCTTCGTCGTAGTCTTTTACACATTTGTATCTTGGATGCAGCTCCCACATGCAGTTTTACACATATACAGTTTTCTAACACCATCCCAGCCTGCTGTAGCGACTCACTACACCTCAGTGTGAGCGCCAGCCCCTCCAGTCATCCTTCTCTATACTATCCTACTTCAGATATTACAGAATAGACCCAGGGCTTCATTGTGTGCGCGTTCCAGATTAGCTTTCATTTTGTTCAGGGATGTATGCGAGCCTTTACAATGACACCAACATAATGTTGATCAAACCATTTAACGGAGCGCCTAATAATGGGACGCTATCGCGCCTGAAACCGTATCACGGACGCTTCACAATAGCCACGCAGGTGTGAGAGGAAGGAGGAACGGAGAAACATCTTATCGGGCTTTAGATAAAGAGACTCGGGTTACTCCGGCTTTGCTGACTCGCTCTTAAAGCACAGCGTGGCCCAAAACCCGATGCTGCCCAATATGAACAATCTCCCAATGAGCTACGGTATCATGTGATGCGCCTTGGGGAGAGCCTTTGGGGAGGGGGGGGGGGGGGGGGGTTGGAATGTAGAAGAAACAAAAGTGGCAGAGAAGAGGAATGACACTTGTCAAAGCTTAGGCATGAGAAGAGGCCTTGGATACAAATTGGACAGCGCAGGGCAACACGACACACACTCCCACTCGTCAGACGTGTGCATACTGTAGTTGGGCACCGTGCCAGATTTGGAAAGAAACGTGCAGCCTGTGACTGTTCAAAAAAGCTGCAGAGAAGGGCTTAAATTGCATTCCCCACCGCACACACAAAACATACACGTCTGTGTGCTCACCCTTATAGAAAAATACCAGTCAGGTGTGCCGGCCCAGAGCAGAATTCCAGGTGACTAGGCTCTCCAGGCATGGGATCATCCTTTCATTACCAACGGCTGCAAGCAGACAGGGCGCCTGGGTGTTGGGGCCCCGAACCAGAAAAAGGGAAACCTGTGTGCCAATTGAGGCCATGGTATTTAGTTAAAAAGATAACATCATAAAATATTATGAAAGATTCCTTGCTGGGTCTAATTACGTGACAAGAGTGAGCAGCAGGCTGCATCACTGAGCTTTATGAAGCACAAAGCGATACGTACGGTATAAGAATGGTAGAATCTATAGTGTTTGAGTGTGTTTGTCAGCCGGGACATTATTCCAGTGTCCTCAGAAGCCTCTCTTAGCGTAACAGTAATTATCTGTAATAAGAGCAACAAATAATATAAAATACTCCACTGGGTAGAACCCACATGGAGACTGAGTAAATGTTCTCAGTGAACGGCAATAATGCAGGTCTTGTACATGTTTTGAAATTCAGCTCAGGCAGACAAAGGAGTCAAGAGGCCATTACATTGCTGTCAGTGTTTCACTCACCATCAAC
Source organism: Clarias fuscus (assembly GCA_030347435.1). NCBI lineage: Eukaryota > Metazoa > Chordata > Actinopteri > Siluriformes > Clariidae > Clarias > Clarias fuscus. Next base: position 13,519,820 of record CM059208.1, on the reverse strand, counting down.
CAGGGTGAGAGGCCCTTTTTTTACTAAGCCACTTCAACCAGGCCACAAATCAAGTGCGTGGGAGGTTGTGTGTGCGTCTGTGTGTCTGTGTGTATGAGAGAGAGAGAGAGAGAGAGAGAGAGAGAGAGAGAGAGAGAGAGAGAGAGAGAGAGAGAGAGAGAGAGAGGACAAAAGAGAATCCAATAAAATGAGTAGGCAACATTAAGCTCAATGCAAGTGGAACACTTCACTAGAGAGAAGTCTTTATTTCTGCAGCACTTAATTTTGGATTTGTCTCTGTCGGCAAACCAGCAGACCCATTGAGGTGACAGTACCAACACTCTCTCTCTCTCTCTCTCTCTCACACACACACCCACACACACACACACATATCCGTTTCCCTCGAGGAATCCAATACACTGCTTAGATTAGCCTGTCGTTCTAATTGTGCTCGATATTCTTGACACTGATAAATGAAAAAGTAATGATAGCTTGCATATTAATACGTTTATAATGATTGCAGGATTAAAAAGTACAAAAGCGGTACTAGAGACCACGCCATGACTACAAATGCAGAAAAGCGTCTCATGCTCAGGGATCATGTAATTACCGCATTGTTCCAATCTGTTTGGTATGTACCGATATTCAAATCAGTGTGTGCACTTTACATCTATAGTTATCATGTTCACAATGAGAATTATTAGTGTTGCGACAAAACAATGAATTTATAATGTCCGGGAAGCTTACAGGAAAACAAGACAATTAACCCCATCACCCGGCTTCACTTCTCGATGCTGGGACAACATCCTGAGAGTCTTTAGAGAATTGCAGTGTGTTAGTGGTGTAAGTAAGAGAGAGAGAGAGAGAGAGAGAAAGCTGTATTTTTCCATGGAACTAGATATATCAGGATATCATTCCTTTCTGTTAGCAAAGTGCTGCATAAATTTGTAACTGATAGTTCATCCTGCTGCCTCAAACGATGTTCTGTATATGGATCACTTTTCATCTGTAATTGTTGCTGCATTTAATGTCTATTAAGCGCCGTTTGTGAATATCTTGGCTTTTTCATCTTATTAAGTCGTCGAGAAGAAATGTAACCTGGTTTGATTATGATATACGATATCATCAGCTACAGTAGGATGTGCTATATGCAAGGGTGTCAGTAACTTTCACATAATTGGAAGACAATCCACCAAGTTAAGCAAGGTTTTACATTAAACAAAATGTTTATTAAAAATTGAATTAGCAAAATAAGTGAACAGCAGTGGCGGCAGCGTGGTTAGCACCGTCACCCTGCACCTCCAGGGGCCGGGTTCAATTCCCGCCCTTGTGTGCATGGAGTTGCCATGTTCCCCCCATCCTCGGTGTGTTCATCCCATAGTCCAAAGACAAGCAAATTAGGCTAATTGGCGTCCTCAAATTACTTATAGTGTGTGAATGAGTGTGTGAGAGCCCTACAATGGATTGGCACCATGTCAATGGTATACAGTACCCCGCTTTGTGCCCTAAGCTTATGCCCTGTATACAAGATTAGACAGTATAGACAATGAGTGAGGGACTGAGCGAGGGAACAGCAGTTACTTCATGGTTGGTGTAATAACTTATCTGGGTGTAGTGGTTGTAGTAGCAAAGACGGCTTGCACCTCCAGGGTCCGTGTTGGCTTCCCGCCTCAGGGTCTGTGCATGGAGTCATGTTCTCCTCGTGTTTGGTGGGTTTCCTCCAGTTTCTTCCCACAGTCCAAAGACATGCAGTTTAGTATAATTGGTGTTCCTGAATTGCCTGTAGTGTGTTGAATGCATGTGTGAATGTTGACTGGAGGTCCTACCATGATTGTGAAAATGGGATCAATGGTCGCGATGGGCCCCCACGTCCCCTAGATGGACTACAAAAGTTCCAGGTGGAGATGGATGGAAAGTTTGTCTTGTATTGTATACATTTAAAGTCTGCCTTAGGGTGAAATTAGTGTCATACATTTGGATTACTGTGAAACTAAAAAATAAAAAATAAAAAACTTTTTGGGGTAAAATTTATATAGAAATCTGATTTGGCGAAAATGGTGTAAACAGTCTTGGTTTGGTGGAATAATCTTGTTTTGTGGTAAAAAAAAAAAAAAAAAAGTCAAATTAGTCTGGCTTTGGTGTGGAATTAGTGGAATTATTCTGGTTTCAAAGTGAAAGGGTTATAAAATATTGATTCGGAGTAAAATTCATGAAACAAGTCTGGTTTTGGGTAAAACAGATATAATAAGTCTAGGGCAGGGGTGGAGAACCTGTTTGCCATAATGAAAAAAGAAAAAAACTATATCACTGCAATGAGCCACACAACAGATGTGCAAACAACAGTATCACAACTTGTACACCTAATTACATAACACAATAGTTTTTATGGATTTAAATCTCCTTTTTTACCTCTTTTTATTTGACTCAGTGGGACACCTGACAGTCCTTGGTTTCCACAATCTTTTTTAGGTCTTGCTTGTATTCAGTTGTGGCTACTCGTAGTAACTCTTGTGTGTCAGTAAGAACAGAGCGATGCTTTGATTTCACTTGTTTCAGTGAAAATTCCCGAGCTACGGTAGAATGGAGTGAAGTGAAATGGCGCTCAAGATTTGAAGCCTTAAAATGCCGAAAGTCTGGCATATCAAGCAGAATGGCTTTACGTTTCTTTCAACAACAACAACAAAAAAAATCCTCCCATTCAGATAAGAATGTTTTGTGCTCATCTTCGTATTTGCGCTTAGCTGTACTCTTCCCTGACTCTGCCATGATGATTGACAGGCTACTAACGAACTTCACGTCAATCGTGTTAGTCAACTGGCTAACGTAAATCGCGCGAGAGGTTGTGTAAAAACATTTTTTTTAAATTCTAATTAGATCCGGCAATTGCATTTAAATACATACACCTTTATTGCAAAATTATGCGTTGACATTTTCAAAATAAATTCCGACTGTAAACACAGAAAAAGTGGATGGATTGAAGAGGCGCAGAAGAGCAGTGAAAGAGCCGCGGGTTTGCCACCACTGTTCTAGGGCATTAGTGGCTCAGTGGCTAGGTTTCTCACCGGCTGTGCAGAAGGTCTGAGTTCAATCCGCAACCACTGGATAGAAAATATAATTCAGCAGATAATTCCAATTTTAGTGGTTTTAACAAAAATCTGTCCTGTACAGTACATACAGAGATTTTGTACATGGACATTTAATTAGTTGTTTGGAAGGAGTTTCATTAGATTTGACTACATTATTTGTCTTAATAACTCAAAAAAGAAAAATGAAGCTTGTGAGGGATTAATTGTTTATGGCTGCTTTAACATACTGTTAGTAATATGAAAAATAAACAAATATTTCACAACATTAAATCTGAGTAAAACATTTCAATCTTTTACAGTAGATCTGTTTTAAGCCCCTATTAGGGCTTCTCCACATTTTTGGGGTCACCACCAGTGGCGGCTGGTGCAAAAAATTTGGGGGCGGGCGCAAACAAAATTAAAATTCAACTTTTAACGCTCGCCTGTAAATAGCCATTTATCAGGTGATTAAGCATCATTACTACTAGCATAAAATAAAGGCATTACTCACATGACTCACGTCAGCAGCTCCGCTTACCATAAGAAGTGCTGGAAAGGCTCGTTGAAAATGGCCCAATCACATGAGCCCAAATATTTAAAAACAATATTGATTTGCTAAGAACAAAAAGTGGGAGGGTTCAGGGCGCACAGAGCTGCGCCCGAAGGATGATTAGACAAAATCCAATCAGAGCTCAGCCTCAGGTCACATGCTTTTCAAAGATTTACGTGCCTACATAGACACTCGTTTGTCCGGCGCCCCGCGTACACGAACACAAATGAACGTAATACAGTTTAGATTTTTTTTTTTTTTATTGCAAATAAATTATATTAAGGAATACAGCGGAATATTGTGACGAAATGACTTTATTTCATTTTTACAATAAATAATTATTATGTTAAATAATTACATGTTAATGGAGCATTCTTCTCTGCCTAACTTTAAGGGGGGCGACGCCCCTGCGCCCCGTATTGACCGGCTGCCACTGGTCACCACAGTGGATCACCAGGTCTGCATATCTGATGTTTTTATCTCCCTCCTGGTGCAACCCTTCTTCCTTCATGCTGGTTTGGGAATGGAACTCGGGGTGAACAGGCTGGGAATGGATCAGTTCACCGACATTTTGTTCTTTAATAAATAAGAAACAAGATAAAAAAAGTTAAATAATAGATCATTTGTCCAGTGTTGGGCCACATACGGTAATACCACTCAGTTGTTGATTATTTTGCTTTAACAGCGCACCTTATCCAGTTGTATTTTCTAGTTATGTCAACATGGCTCCAGTGCCACCTTCATGTATTTGCTGGCAGACTGGGCAGTTTTGTGGTCATCTTCCTCGGCCCACACCAACACATATACAGTAACTTAACAGATGACCTAATAGCACAGGTGTCTGATACATTTGAAAATCCCAGGTTAAATATATTGTACTGATATATTGGTCTATTTTTATCTTAACGTTTTCCCACCTTTCTGATAATGCCATGCACCTGTCTGTAAATCCTCGCTTGATCTCTACATAAAGCTTTAAGAGAGCGATGCAGGAGTCTCTGTCCAGCTCCAGCACCTCTTCCTCTATACCCTCTGCTGAAACAGATCAGCTCTCACCTAACCAGTCAAGTTACTAGTCTCTAGCCTTACTCAGAGCTACTAGCAGAATTTCAGACTGGAACTTTTTGCTCAACTTTGTCCCCACATTTTCATCACATCTAGGTTGGATATCTCATTAATATGACATTGAATGGAGCTGGGAAAACAAGTTGCTGCTTTGTTTATAGGAGCTAACAGTCATAAAAATATGATCATTATCTCTTATGTTAGAGGACTGATTTTTCTTTTTCTTTCTCTTATTAAATATCATCATAACTGCATGAAAAATACCCCACTGTGACATCAGCGCAGCAGAGGGCCTCTTACAGGAAAATACAGCAAGCTTAGAACTAGAATTGCTAATCATATCAGAAATATTTTAATATAAGCATATTGAATGTGTTTCAGGGTGAACTTTTCATTGACTTTCTTATTAGAAACATGAGGCTGATTTCATACTGTATATCTTTTGGCTGAATTTAAAGACTGCATCGTGCGTATCCTTCGTGTCGAAATGAAGCTGATAATTTCTTTCACCAGGAGGGTTATAACACTAGGGAATGAAAACAAGGCAATTATAAAAATTAATTGTAATTAAATGCTTTTTTGACACAATAATTTGACAACATATATTAAACCAGAAATATATATATATATATATATTTGAGGAACATTCAAATTCACTAGTGCTTGGATACCTTTAAGGCAGAGGATTTTCTCAGTATGCCAGAGCTACTGTATGATCAGACTGTCTGCTTCAGGTCTGAAATGCTGGCCTCCCAGGAACTCCTTTAATATACTAAACATGAAATGGCTTGGAGTTCGGTCAGGACTGTACTGTGGATACGGGAATAACTCCCGGCTGAGTTCCTGCAATGTGTAATTGGTGTTTGTGAATGAAGGTGTGTGTACAGCTCACCAGTCAAATGTGTCTATTCCACAAGTTGTTAACAAGATCAAGGATTAGGCATTTCACACCACATGTGATAATGGGAACTACTGCGAATCATTCAGGCCTGTACGGCCTCGTCTCATCACCCTACTGTGCTCCAAGTCTTCTTGTAAATCAGCTCAACTGGTTTTACACCTTCATTTACAAGTCCCAGTTTCACTTGAACACCTCTTATTTATAATTGCTACAGTTATTGTGCTACAAAGATTTCATAAAGGCACACATTTATATAATTCCATACATGCATTAATATTGTAGTTATTTATTCATTGAAACTTTTCATCACTAAATTCATTTGCAGTGTGCTAAGAACATCATTGTCTGTTTACTCGAGCAGATTTTGCCTACAGCGGATCAGTAATATATACCGCACGGTTGTTTATCACTCATCTACAGACATGTTTTTTTGTTTTTTACTCTGTTTATTTCATAGCTGTGAAGTATTCCCAGAACGAGGCACCTGCACGCTCCGCCGCTCGCCTGCTTGTTCTCTCACCGTCTGGAAAATAACAAACCAGCGTCTGGCATTATTTGCGGCGTGGCGGGGAACGAAAGGTCCGTGGCCTGCTTGCGTTCCCCTGAGTGCGTATTGATTACAGCAATGCCTCCGCTCCGACGAGAGTGCCCAGGGGTCAAGGCTCTTTCTATTGCAAAGTTTTTACAAGTTTCAATTTGCTCTGTCCTTTTTTTTTTTCCCTTCAGCATCATTTTTTTCCCTCTACCTCTGTCTTGCAGCTCTCTTTAGGAGTTGATAAACAGCAGGAGCGCTGTTGGCGTCTGAAGGATGGTTGCATAACTGAAAGTGTTCACCTTTTGCTCTTTAAGTGGGTGTTGTGGTGCCTATAGGATGCGCTGGCTGTTTTTTTTCCCCCTCACAAACAGATGATTCTAAACCTGCGAAGGTGGATCAAAGTGGCACTTCAGTGTTTCACTGCCAAGAACTGCTTTCATCACTTGCACAGTAAGCAAACACCAACACTAAATTGTACTCAGTTTGTGCTTTTTTTATTCGAGGATGCTCATTTAAAACTGAAAAAAGAAACATTAGTTTAGTCATGTGAATATGTGTTTAAAAAAAAACAAAAAAAAACACTAAGCTAATTTGGAACTTTACACAGTAAAAGAAACTGCATGAGGCCAAAGAAAGTTTTAATAAAAAATAAAGAAATAAATACATTTTAAAAAATCCAAAATTACTCATATTCTCTACATGACGACTGAAGTTTCCTCCGGGTTATCTGGTTTCCTCCAACCCCTCCACAGCATACCACTATGCAGATCGTCCATGCTACAGTACATCGCCTCATGTGTGTTTGCATGATGCCCAGTGAGGAACAGCCATTTCTTTCAGCGTATATTCCCACCTCACACTGGATGTGCCCCAGGATATGTCCCGGATCCTCTGCGACCCTGACCAGGAGAAAACAGTTATTGAAGATGAATAAGAGAGCTGTTTCATGCAACAAAAAAACTCTATGCAGATGTGGTTTTGACCTCATCTTTTTGGCAGATGTTGTCTGATGTTGACAGGAAACAGCTGTACAGTTGTATCTCTAGTCAGAGGAGGAAATCTCAAACATGGCAGAATTTGGGTTAAATGTGTAACTAAGGCATAAGCCTAAACATTTATTTGTGTCTACTGTTGGTATCCATCATTGACGATTAAAGAGATTGTAGAATCATTTAAAGGGTAAAGCTAAAAATGAGCTGATCAGCTTTAATGTAATCGGTGATGACATTATTATTTCAGGTTGAAGCCCACGGTATGTCTGCCTGTCTGTCTGTACAACTTAATAATACAAAGTAATATATATTTTTTAAGCTTACGTCTTGTTCACACTAAGTAAACAAGGTAATCGGAGAACGACTCACAGATGAGAAATTATCTTAAGATTTGTCTTAAAATGACTCCAGCGCATTAAACTTCACCTACACCATTTCAGTTATTAATAAAGAATTCCAGTAAAACACTGTTCCACATCATTAAAACATACTGAACACTCCAGTAGTTTAATATCAATGTCAAATTCTGCATAGCACTTTAAGAGTACCATTGCTTCATACACATGACCATGCCAACACACACACTTATAATGTACCAAGCTTATTTTAAAGTTTAATCTGTTCATAACATCAACTCAACATTTCAATTTTAGTGCATAACACTGGGCTCTCAGGTGGGGTATTTTACACACCCTCACCTTGGACTGCTGTGGATATGTTTGCGCTAACAACCAGTGATGACAAACAACATCACTTTATCTCATAGTGGTGCGCACACATGACTGGTTTTTATTTACACCACGGTTTCAGAACATATAAGACAAACTTTTTTTTTAAAAACTGCCTGCAGAAAGAATAAACATACATTGATCTGTCCCTGGCAGCATGGTGTTGTAGTAGTTAGCACTGTCGCCTTGCACCTCCAGGGTCGGGGTTCAAGTCCCGTCTCTGTGTGCATGGAGTTTGCATGCCCCCCCCCCCCGTGCTTGGTGGGTTTTATCCGGGTACTCTGGTTTCCTCCCTCAGTCCAAAGACATGCAGGTTAGGCTAATTAGTGTTCGCCAATTGCCTGTCGTGTGTGTGAGTATATGTGTATGTGTGTGTGTGTCCTGAGTCTCCTGGGATAGGCTCCAGGCTCCCCCCAACCTTAATACAGGATAAAAAGGTATAGGCGGGAAGTGTGTGAGTGAGTGATATGTCCCTACATTTTTAAAGGTTCAGCCTTCATAGTCTACTTGGCATTTTTCGAGTAAGCCATGCTGTGTCACGGTTTGGTTGCGTTTGTGAGGATTGGGGTGCTTTGTATTAAGGTACTATAAGTATTAAGGTTGTTCTATGTCTTCTGTGTATACACTGCAAATTATCACATTGATTGGCTCTGTTGAGTGATGTGTATAACCACGTCCACCTTGAGGGAAAAAAATGCTCCTGTATATTCGTCCCAAAAAGAGCTGGATGCTGTGAGATAATCTGGCACATGACTGCTCATGATGTCCCTTCTACACAACATTTTGATTTAATTTATGGTGGAGACTTAACTTCAAGCGAACACCAAAGTACTGGTATTTGAATCATTTTTGAATCATTAAATTCTGTCCAGCCAGTTTTGCGTAATGCTGTGACAAAATCAGCTGGATATACATGGATACAGACATACAGACAGACAGACAGATTTTTTTCTGAGACTGGTTTCGGGTCCTCCAATGTATGAAATGTAAAGATATCACTGAAAGAGAGAGTTCTGATAAAATCTGTACAGATAAAACCTTTCTTTTATTTATATAAATGTACTGTATATGGGAGGATACAACGTCATTTAAGTGATTCAATTAAAGTCATTTAAGTGATTCAATTAAATCATTTACTGAATTGTGATAGCTGTTTTGCAATTAACCACAGTTCTCCAGACTACATTCTATCACTGTACTAGAACCATCCTGAAAAAATGTTTTTTCTTTATTTCCATATCATCACCTACAATTGTTGTTAGTGGAATTAGAAAAACAATACTGGAATCAAAAACAAAAATATTAAATTTGCTTTGTTTCATTCAAAGTCATTTTTTGGCCCTTGGATCTGGCGATTAATTTTTTTTTTTTTTTTTTCAGCACAAAAATTGCACAGCTTCTTCACTTTCATTATTTATTTATTTTTTTTCTATTCAGGCAGGAATTTACTTTTCCTGATTTGCTTCATCCGCGCATCTTCTTTGCTTCTGTGGAGGAATTAAATATACCTAGATAATTTGGTCAAAAAGCTCATTCACTCATCATTACTGTGTATGTCACAGTAAAAAATACAGGCAGAAATATAGCATACAAACACATTGTGGACAAAATTGTTGGTACCCTTCGGTCGATGAAAGAAAAACTCACAATGGTCACAGAAATAACTTTAATCTGACAAAAGTAATAATAAATAAGAATTCTATGAATGTTAACCAATGAAAGTCAGACATTGTTTTTCAACCATGCTTCAACAGAATTATAAAAAAAAATGAAAACTCAAAAACTCATGGAACAGGCCTGGACAAAAATGATGGTACCCCTAACTTAATAGTTTGTTGCACAACCTTTTGAGGCAATCACTGCAATCAAACGATTCCTGTAACTGTCAATGAGTCTTCTGCACCTCTCTGCAGGTATTTTGGCCCACTCCTCATGAGCAAGCTGCTCCAGTTGTTTCTGGTTTGAAGGGTGCCTTTTCCAGACAGCATGTTTCAGCTCCTTCCAAAGATGCTCAATAGGATTGAGGTCAGGGCTCATAGAAGGCCACTTTAGAATAGTCCAATGTTTTCCTCTTAGCCATTCTTGGGTGTTTTTAGCTGTGTATTTTGGGTCATTGTCCTGTTGCAAGACCCATGACCTGCGACTGAGACCCAGCTTTCTGACACTGGCCAGCACATTTCTCTCTAGAATCCCTTGATAGTCTTGAGATTTCATTGTACCCTGAACAGATTCAAGACACCCTGTGCCAGATGCAGCAAAGCAGCCCCAAAACATAACAGAGCCTCCTCCATGTTTCACAGTAGGGACAGTGTTCTTTTCTTGATATGCTTCATTTTTCCATCTGTGAACATAGAGCTGACAAAAAGTTCCATTTTTGTCTCATCTGTCCATAGGACATTCTCCCAGAAGCTTTGTGGCTTGTCAACATGTAGTTTGGCATATTCCAGTCTGGCTTTTTTATGATTTGTTTTCAACAATGGTGTCCTCCTTGGTCGTCTCCCATGTAGTCCACTTTGGCTCAAACAACGACGGATGGTGCGATCTGACACTGATGTTCCTTGAGCATGAAGTTCACCTTGGATCTCTTTAGAAGTCTTTCTGGGCTCTTTGGTTACCATTCGGATTATCCGTCTCTTTGATTTGTCATCAATTTTCCTCCTGCGGCCACGTCCAGGGAGGTTGGCTACAGTCCCATGGATCTTAACTTTCTGAATAATATGTGCAACTGTAGTTACAGGAACATCTAGCTGCTTGGAAATGGTCTTATAGCCTTTACCTTTAACATGCTTGTCTATAATTTTCTTTTGAATCTCCTGAGACAAGTCTTTCCTTCGCTTCCTCTGGTCCATGTTGAGTGTGATACATACCATGTCACCAAACAACACAGTGACTACCTGGAGCCCTATATATAGGCCCACTGACTGATTACAAGATTGTAGACACCTGTGATGCTAATTAGTGGACACACCTTGAATTAACATGTCCCTTTGGTCACATTATTTTCAGTATTTTCTAGGGGTACCATCATTTTTGTCCAGGCCTGTTCCATGAGTTTATTTTTTTAAATAATTCTGTTGAAGCATGGTTGAAAAGCAATGTCTGACTTTCATTGGTTAACATTCATAGAATTCTTATTTATTATTACTTTTGTCAGATTAAAGTTATTTCTGTGACCATTGTGAGTTTTTCTTTCATTGACCGAAGGGTACCAACATTTTTGTCCACGTGTGTGCACATGCACAAACACACACACGGACAACATATACATACAGACTTTTTTTTTTTTTTTTTACTTTGTTTTCTGCCTTGTTTTCCTAAAAAATATAGCTGTATGCTCTATTAGCCTTGTTAGCAGTTAGCCTTGTTAGCTAGCATTAGCTCAATTAGCTGTCGGTTCTATGGAGCCTTTGGGGGATTTAAGCTCTGTCAAACATCGCGGGACTGTGTTGGCCATCAGCTACAAACAGCTAATAGCTAAATGTTAGGTTGGCACGTAATTAGCTCTCCTGAAGGCAGGATCAACAAAGATTAACCTTAGGTAGCCCCGCCGATAATGAGTTTACAGCATCCATTTCATTTTTGGACACAACCTAACTTTAGCAATCATAAGTACATAAAAATACAATATATATATATATATATATATATATATATATATATATATATATATATATCAATTTCCACGTGTTCTTACCTCAGACTTCAGAAGTTTTAAGGGGTATGTGTACTGCTGGGATGCAACTGTGTCCTCTTTCTTTAACCGCTGTAACCGACTGTGGCACTGCCAGCAAACTGTGCCTGGGGGGGTGGATGGACAGGTGCTGCAGGAACATCGGTCTCATGCTGAGTAGCAAGCAATAGTTACTGAACACACATACCCGGGCACATGCAAACAGGCCTTTTGTCCTGAAGGTGTCCCGGGGAACATCTCTGATCACCCAACCACATTTTTTAGTGTTCCCGGCATGGTGAGATGTTGTTTGTCTCAAGCCCTGATGAGTGCAACTTCAGGGTTAGTCATGCTATCTTTTATTGTATGAGAAATGTGTTGTAAGGCCCAAAGTGTTTTTTGTGTGTGTGTGTGTGTGTGTGTGTGTGTGTGTGTGTGTGTGTGTGTGTGTGTGTGTGTGAGTTTTGTGGTTAAATTTTTGTTATATTCCTTTAATACATCTTTAATTTTTTTGTAATTGTGCTTGAATTTGTCCTTGTTCACTGCTCTGTGCTTGTTGGCGATCATTACACAGCAGTGTTTAAGCTTTCCACCTCAAATAGCATGTTGTGCAGGTCACTGTGTGTTAGGTCACGTGATTAGCTACAGCTTGAGCATAGCTTTGGCCTGTTTCTCTGGCCCACAGGATCAAAACATAAAATATAAGTAAAGCATTACAGTCTTGTTACATAAGTAATTGGACAAATTTCAGACAAATTAAACAAACTGTTATGCATGAGCAAATATGTTTAATTACAAATTTTTGTATTAAGTTAGTCCTTGGTGTTGGAGAAGAAAGATTTACTCACCAGCAGTGAGTAAATTTTGATTAATACAACTCAGGTTTGAAGGCCAGGGCCTGAGGTCTCTATTTCACACCTCACAAAATAATGAGCCTTCAAGAATAAAAAATATGCTGGGGAGGGAGAAATGAACATATTTATATGCTGTCGTCCACCATATTCAAATGAAATGAAGAAATGAGGTGCCTTTCACTGATTAAATCCATTCTAGACCTCGCCGGCACTCTCCATCCGTATTTAACTGTCACAGGCTCTCTCCTGGAGTCAGGGGTACCATCAGGACGTTTGCATATGTTTTCTATAAATACCTGCCTTGCTGTTGAGCCTGGCTTGCCATTACAGTAGCACTGAGCCCACTGCCTTCTGGGATTGTGACAACCTCTAGGGCTGCAGCCAATCCTGTTCGACGTTGAGAGAGTTCGTGTAGCAGGAAGGCCGGCCGGAGTCGCAGCTCTGTCTTCATTTCAGAACAGCAAGCATGATTTACTTAAGCTTGTCAGGAGAGCAAAATCTCAAGGCAAATGTGGAGTAATAAATTGTAATACATGCTGCATATGTTTGACTCGTGACCCCTGGCATTTGGAAGGTACTCTCAGCTCACGAATTCCACTGACAAGAAATGGCAAGAGAGAGAGGGAATGTACAATATGAAGGGAAAAGAGGATAACAGGCTGAAAGAGGGATAGGGTGAAAGAAAAAAAATGGCGGTCCATATTCAAAGTCGGCAACATAAGACTAAAAGTTACGTAACTTTTTAAGTGGAGAGAGTTACTAAAATACCGAGAGAAGATCCACGCTTGGAGTGTGCATTCAACATGAGGTGAATTTAATCATCGCAAATTTGTTTTATTAGAACCATCTGGCTTGCACCCTCATCTTTATCTGGAAAAATAGCACTTGATCCAGAACAGTAAGCAGGGGTATTAGTGTAAGCATAGTCTCTGATTTAGGTTCTGCCTCTTGTAAAGGAAAAAAAAATCTCCAGAGAAGGGGAAGAAATGAAATGACCAAAAATTTTTTAATTCTTTATATACACACGTGGACAAAATTGTTGGTACCCTTTGGTCAATGAAAGAAAAACTCACAATGGTCACAGAAATAACTTTAATCTGACAAAAGTAATAATAAATAAGAATTCTATGAATGTCAGACATTGCTTTTCAACCATGCTTCAACAGAATTATTTACAAAAATAAACTCATGGAACAGGCCTGGACAAAAATGATGGTACCCCTAGAAAATACTGAAAATAATGTGACCAAAGGGACATGTTAATTCAAGGTGTGTCCACTAATTAGCACCACAGGTGTCTACAATCTTGTAATCAGTCAGTGGGCCTATATATAGGGCTCCAGGTAGTCACTGTGTTGTTTGGTGACATGGTATGTACCACACTCAACATGGACCAGAGGAAGTGAAGGAAAGAGTTGTCTCAGGAGATTCGAAAGAAAATTATAGACAAGCATATTAAAGGTAAAGGCTATAAGACCATTTCCAAGCAGCTAGATGTTCCTGTGACTACAGTTGCACATATTATTCAGAAATTTAAGATCCATGGGACTGTAGCCAACCTCCCTGGACGTGGCCGCAGGAGGAAAATTGATGACAAATCAAAGAGACGGATAATCCGAATGGTAACAAAAGAGCCCAGAAAGACTTCTAAAGAGATCCAAGGTGAACTTCATGCTCAAGGAACATCAGTGTCAGATCGCACCATCCGTCGTTGTTTGAGCCAAAGTGGACTACATGGGAGACGACCAAGGAGGACACCATTGTTGAAAACAAATCATAAAAAAGCCAGACTGGAATATGCCAAACTACATGTTGACAAGCCACAAAGCTTCTGGGCGAATGTCCTATGGACAGATGAGACAAAAATTGAACTTTTTGCCAAGGCACATCAGCTCTATGTTCACAGACGGAAAAATGAAGCATATCAAGAAAAGAACACTGTCCCTACTGTGAAACATGGAGGAGGCTCTGTTATGTTCTGGGGCTGCTTTGCTGCATCTGGCACAGGGTGTCTTGAATCTGTGCAGGGTACAATGAAATCTCAAGACTATCAAGGGATTCTAGAGAGAAATGTGCTGGCCAGTGTCAGAAAGCTGGGTCTCAGTAGCAGGTCATGGGTCTTGCAACAGGACAATGACCCAAAACACACAGCTAAAAACACCCAAGAATGGCTAAGAGGAAAACATTGGACTATTCTAAAGTGGCCTTCTATGAGCCCTGACCTCAATCCTATTGAGCATCTTTGAAAGGTGCAGAAGTCTCATTGACAGTTACAGGAATCGTTTGATTGCAGTGATTGCCTCAAAAGGTTGTGCAACAAACTATTACGTTAGGGGTACCATCATTTTTGTCCAGGCCTGTTCTATGAACTTCAATGAGTTCATTTTTTTTTATAATTCCGTTGAAGCATGGTTGAAAAGCAATGTCTGAATTTCATTGGTTAACATTCATAGAATTCTTATTTATTATTACTTTTGTCAGATTAAAGTTATGTGACCACTGTGAGTTTTTCTTTCATTGACCGAAGGGTACCAACAATTTTGTCCACGTGTGTATATATGGAAACTTAAAATAATAATGAAGCTATCCAATCATGTTTCTAGATCCCTATTCATATCTGAGCGATATTGGAAATATTGACCATGTTAACCATTTTGGATCAAACGTGTGTTTTTCTGTGAGTCTTATCCCTTCTATTGAAGGACATGTTCAGATGACATGAACATGGATTTGATATAAATTGGATCATAAACTCTTTCACTTGTGAAGTGTCAGCTCGAGCACTCACTGTCATTGAACCAAAAAATTAGACATACTGTACCAAAATGTACTCTCAAATGAGTTTCTTGGATATTTCTAAGAGTCTACTTGTCAGTCAAGTTGTTGCTGATAGTATCATTTGTAATCAAAAGCTAGGGGTTACATTGAAAAAGAATGCTCTGAGATTTTTGTATAAGTCCATTGTATAATTCACACTGGCCTGGAAAAGCATTCCAACACTTTTCAGTGCGTTTACAAACTTATACATATATTTCAGGGTGATACTTTTGGTTTCATATCAGTTGAATCTTTGATGTCTTTAATGTCTTTAATTCTGTTGGATAGTTGGAGTTAAGGAAATTTATAATCACAATCTAAGCGGCAAATCATCTCCCTTTGAATAAGTCCAAATTATAGTCTTCAGATTTTATGTAGAAGTTACATACTGATATACATAAATTGGAACCGGTAACTAAGGCTATGCTTTAAATCACCAGACAATTATCAGGTAGTTCAAGTATCACCATCGCTAGTGTGTGTTAATGTGTTTAAATGTTGTAAAAACTGCACAAACATGATTTTTTATATTCATCCTTAAGCCTATGGTGGTGAAATTCTTCATCTGACCACTCTTATTTCGAACTACCTCTAATTGCACCTCTCTTCTTGTTTCGGATTCCGGGGGAAAATTTTATAATTAGAAGCTACATGTTAGTAACAACACATTTAAGTTGCAACCAAATAGGTTTGACATAACAGCTTTGGTGTCTCGAAAAGACTGCATTTGAAAGTGTGACTGAGGGTTTTGCATACAACAAGATCTTTATCACTTCACAATCATGGTGTTATCATTATGCCACTCGGTGAGCGACCGGAGAGGTGGGAGATGTAAAGAAAAATTGGATGATGTGTAGGAGTGTTCATGTGTACTTATATGGTGAAAAAAGTTTATAAGCTACTCTGAGTTTAGTGTAGCTGTAGGGTTACTTGAAAAAGGAAATGTAACTAGATAAAACTACAATGAACAGACTGCATGGTGGTATTGGATCTCTCTCTCTCTCTCTCTCTTGCTCGCTCTCTCTCTCTCTCTTATGTGTGTAAACGCAGCAGATGTTTGGAAAGGAGAGGGTCGTGGCGTATGCTAACGGGGTTTGAGGAGAATGAGGATGACACTCTGGACTGATGGCTAGGGCGTGGGTTGCCAGTGTGAGTGTGATCCACCCTACAGCGCAGCTCCAGCGGCCTCCCTGGCCCCCTGCTATCCGGGTCCCCATAAAAATAGCCCATTCCATTACTCTTCTCCTCCCCAGAGGCAGCAAGGTCTCCAGCATCATTACCGGGACTAAAGATGTGACTCGGGCTGTTCACGCCAGCCTGGCCGCCCCTCCCGAAAGCCATCCCGCTAATTATAGGTCAAGCACTCTTTGTTAAATTATAAAGCCCTTGTTCTTATTCGAAATGAAAAGATATGATACAATAGGAAGAGAGAAGAATGAAGAGAGAAAGGGGCAAGGAAAAAATATATATTTAAAAATTGCAAAAGGGGAAAAAAAAAAAAAAATTCTATTAAAAAGCCCAGCTAATTTGGTATGACCAGCGAGTGTCATGCATGCTGACAGTGCTCCATTATGCAGTCATTTGGGCTCTTTCAAATTAGTTATGTTAATGTCCTGCGCAGGAATGTAACACTTGGATGGGACAAGATTCCAGCAATTAATTTCTACAGTCAGCCAAGAGACAAGCAAATTTATTTTCCGCCCTCTCGGGAAATCGGTGGCGGCGGGTGTGAGGGTGGGGGAGAGCACATCAGGGTGCGGCGAACAAGCACAACACTGCGCCTAAATAAAGCCCAAACAATGGGCGCCAATGCCTCCTCATTCATTCCATTGACAATGTTTTGCAGCTTAAACCTGTTTTATTAATTATGTTTGACATTTCCTTAATTAGTTTCATTTACACCAAATCAATCCCTGCCGCCACCCAGCCTCATTTATCATTTTAAAAAATTTGCATAGCCTGTGCTGACTTTTTCTACTTAATTATACATTAAAAGTGTCAAGCGCGCTTGCTGCCTGGCATTATCTGCCGAAAGGGCCGAGGCTGGGCGGCGCTGGCATTAATCACGGCCAGCCTGCAAGTGTTTGCTGGACGCTGGCTGGGAGGAAAGACGAAAGCCTCAGCTCGAGTTCGGGAACCTGGGTACGACAGGGTCAAACCGACAGACCCATGAAGGAATGAATCAGTGAGCTCTATCATCCAAAAAAAAACAAAAAAAAAAAAACAAAGGAACTGCACGCTGTACATTACACATTAAACACATTCAATTAAAATCATCAATTAGCATTCCAAGAGTGGGAAAAAAACAACTTGATACTTAAGTGATAAGTCATCACTATCTCATCATCATTACCGCTTAATCCTGTATTCAGGGGCACGGGGGCCTGGAGCCTATCCCAGGAGACTTAGGGCACGAGGCAGGATACACACTGGACAGGGTGCCAACCCATCGCAGGGCAGTGATAAGTGATTTGTGTTAATAAAAGACATCAGGTAATAATTGGAAGTTTGGATATTAAGTACGCAAAATATTGAATTTCAACTTTTCTCATGAAACACATTATTTTCTTATATGTATATCCTACACTGCCCAGCCAACAAAAAGTTGTTGTCGTCTACACTGCTATGTCCTGTTTACAGGGTCACGGGGGGTCTGGAGCCCATTCCAGGAAACTTGGGAATGAAGCAGGGTAGACACTGGATAGAGTGCCAATCTATCGCGAAGCACACATACATACACACACATGCTCATTCACACACTACAGGAAATTTAGCAATTCCAGTTGGCCTAATCTGCATATCTTTGAACTGTGGGAGAAGTTGGGAGAACTCTTTGAACTCCGGAAACCGGAGTACCAGGGGGAAACCCAACAAGCACGGGGTGAACATGCAAACTCCATGCACACAGTCCCAAGGCGGTAATCGAACCCGGAACCGAACTTGGAGGTGCAAGGCAAAAGTTGCTAACCACTAAGCCACCACCATAAAAAATTTTTTTTTTAAATCATGATAATATTTTTTGGACCACCTTGTGCTTTGATTATGGCAAAAAGCTTATGCAATGTCACATTTATTCATTTATTTCCATCCAGAGTCTCATTCATTTCTCTCCAAGGTCTTGTATTGATGATGGGAGAGTCACACCGCTGTATGAAGTCTTCTCCAGCACATCCCAAAGATTCTCAATAAGGTTAAGGTCTGGACTCCGTAGTGACCTATCCATGAGTTAAAATAATGTCTCGTGCTCCTTGAACCACTCTTTTATAATTTGAGCCCGATGAAACCTAGCATTGTTATTTGGAATATGCCCATGTCATCAGGAAAGAAGAAATCCATTGATGGAAAAATCTGGTTGTTCAGTATATTCTGGTTGTCAGCTGATCTCATTTTTTTGGGCACATAGCATTGCTGAAGCTAGACCTGACCGACAGGTTTTTACAGTAGACATCACATCTGCCTCCCTTCTTACCCTGATGCACGCATCCCTCTGGAACAGGATAAATCTGACCAAATCAGGCTTTTTCCCAATGCTCCCCAGTCCATTCTTTATGTTCCTTAGCAAACTGAAGACTTTTTTTGATTAGCCTCACTGATAAGTGGTTTTCCTAAGGCTACACAGCTGTTTAGTGTAGTTGGCATTGTGTCTGTGGAAATTATCTTACTTTCACTATTAAACATAGCAGTAAGTTATACGCTTGTTACTTTTTTTTTTCATTTGACCCCTTTAAAACAGAATAACATCTTTGCCACGACCACAGGATAAGTCTTCTGACAATAATTGTTGTTTAAGAAATGAGAAGCTATACTCACTCTATCAGTTAGGGCTAAATAATTTGTTGCCAGCTGAACCATCTTACTCATTGCAGTAATTAACCAATTGAAGGCTCGGACATATCTGCCTAGTTAGATCAAAGTGGTGACTATTTTAAACTGGGCACTGTACATGCAGTATTTTATTCTATTTCACCAGGTCTAGTTTTTACTGTACATACTTTAACTACCTAATTACAATAAGTAGACTTCAGGTCTGAAAACGAACTGTAGTTTGGTCCCTCGTCAGAAATCAGAATTTCTGCTACTAAAAAGCAGATAAACTGGCAGGCTCGCTTCATCCTAAAGCCTTTTTAACACACACCCTCAGGAGCCTACACTGAATTACACAGTTCAACCAGATGTGCTTTTGATTCATGTCATATTACTGTACATATCTTTTGTTGACAGGCTGATCAAAGTTCTTGTCATAATGGAGTTAGAGAGAATATCCTCCTAATCTCTTTCACTCTGTAGCCACATGTCTCTGTGGACTACCATCCACCACCTACTGTACTTAATACAGGAAGTATTACTTGTAAAGGTTTTTCAATAATACTGCACTGATGCTTTCCATTTTTAAGTAAGGAATAAAACTTGGTGGAGTATGATATTATGGAAGATAAGATGAGGATGAGGTGGTATGATGCTCCACAAAACACAACATAGATCATGTTCCATAACGATACGTCCTGAAGTGGTTTATTCCTCTTATATCACAGCGCACTATTATTATTATTATTATTATTATTATTATTAATAATAATAATAATAATAATAATAATAATAATAATAATGAATATTGTATCATGCTTTTTAACACTTTATAGTTTTATATTTAATGTAATGTAACAGCTGCAAAACAAGTTGTACCTATTATTACTTACATATTTTTATAGCAGCTATTTAAAAAAAATTTATCTGAATTCAAACTGACTATTAAAGCTCTGACATTGAAGACTTACATATTACATATTTAAAAAATTGAAAAACAATGTCTCCTTATATAAATCTATTTTAGACTAATAACTATTTGCTTTACATTATACAGTATGGCTGTGGAGCTCCGCCTTACAAGTTCATATGAATGAGCTGTTACTTTATAAACTTATGAGAAAGATCCCATTAAATAAATCAATTCTGTTGTTTGAAGTGCATTTTTATATACAGTATATAAAAAAAAAATCATCAGCACCTTCTGACCCTCTGACCAGTCAGACCAATCAGAATCAAGTATTCAGGGTTATTGGTATAAATACAATGAATACATTGACATATGGAGGTTCAGTTCAGTTATTGTACTTAGGTATCGATTTTGTTGAAAACTAAGGATCAAATAAAAGGGGTACTTTCCCTGAAATAAAGTGCCATCCGCCTCAGCCATTGGATGAAGTGAAATGAAGATGTGAATGCAGGGAGGAATAAATTGAAAGGCAATCTTTCCAGGAGCGCTGATCCACAGTGAGCTTGAAGAATAGATGCATCAAGCGACAGCCAGGCCTGTCTCTCCGTCAAGGACGATACAAAAGCCAGGCTGGCCAACAAAGAGTCTAATGAAGTCACTAATGCTCTGGCATGCCGTAACAGAGGTAGCGGGTGGCATGCTTCACCACTCCACAGATCTATTGCCCACGGCTAAGCTAGCAGGGTCATTAGCCTAAGCTGCGGTGGCTATCACAGGGCTAAAAGCAGGCTGGTAATTGCACTAATAAAGATCAATACTTGTTGAGAAACGAGGAAAGTTAAGAAAGAAAAAAAAATTCATTCAACCTTACTGTCAGAGGAATAGTGCTGGAATTAATTCTCACATTCTGTGAAAAAGTGAGCAAGCATCAAACACCATTATTCCAGGAAGTTCCTAATCAGCATATTAATACAGTGCCGAGTGTACTTTAAAATTTTTTTAATAAGCTCTGACCACTTCACGCAAAAAATATTATAATTTATATAAGTGATCTCCTGGAATGTGGCAAAAATTTTCCTTGAAATGCAAAACGTCTTGCGAATCAAGGATTATGCTTCTTTTTAGCAGAAAAAAACGGGGCTGGGATAAAATATGAAGATGAATTCCAACGAGTCTCGGAGAAGCCTTAGTTCTACAACGAGGGGGAAAAGGGAGAGGAGGGGACAGAAAAGGAGGTAAAAAAGAAATCATTTATTTAGATGGCACACATTACCATTACTCTTGCATTGTGTCGCCACTTTTCATAATGACTAGGATAAGTGTCTCGCCTGGAATGCACACTCGACAATACTGGCGGATATTATTTGGTTAAAAGCTCAAATCCTATGGGTAAAGGAGCCTGAAAGAATAAAGAGTATCCGTCATTGCTAACGAGCTATAAGGCTAGCGCATTGCCTTTATAAATCACCGTATTCGCCCTGTTTATTTAAATTCATTGGTGCCTCATTATACCTGAGCTATGCACCTTTAGGTCCGAGTTGATTAGGAGTGCCATAGCTCAAAATGGCTTTTAATTCAGTGAAATGCGCTTTGACCTTGCGCCATAACCCTGTGTGAGACATACTGTGGCCAGCCCCATTAATAACCAAGCCATTTTTTTTTTCCAGAGCTACTGCTACTTCTCCCCTTCACCACCTCCCTCTTTTAAAATATGTATTATTAGTTAGTCATGGCGGCACATTCATCATACCAAATTACCCTTTGGTGTAAAAACGGCTTAATTCCGCATCAACTTACCCCCTCTCTGCTATTACCTGCTCTTTAAGAATGCGGGAACTTAAAAGAGCTGATAGTATTGAGGGATAATGAGGCGAGTGCATGAGGAGAGTATACTTGATCACCTCTTCGGTGACATTTGGGATCAAGCCTATGCATCATCTCCAGGGAATTTTGGCCTGTTTTAATGAAAGGCTAAGAAAAGATGTATGGTTAAGGTCTTATTTGTGTAACACGTGTAAGGAAATATTATGCAAAACATACTTGGAGCAAATCGTTTTAGTTTTAAGTGAGTTTAATGGTTATATAGAAGCTTGACCCTACATTCACACTAGCAAGAGACAAATAGTTTGTCTTGCTTGTAGTTTTCTTTTATGCATTATGCACCTCTACAGTATTTTCATTTTCATTTTTTACATATATATATATTTTTTTTCTCAACATGATACTGCAGTAGAGAAAATGTAAATAATTTCAAAGCATGAATGAAATGATTTTTTTTTTTGTTCTTGTTTTTTGGCAAAGCAACCTAACTAGTACTAGTTATAAACACTTCCCAGAGGCACCAATGATCTCTGCTACTTCCTTTTAAACTTTGTGTTTTTTCATAATAACGGAATGAACATTTAATAACAGGTCATATGACAAAATGAAATGAATCCAGGATTTTAAGTCAGTTTTATGTAAACTGTAATAAGATCCGCAGGATTGGTCCCAAGTACTTGGCATTGGTCCCAAGTATCACAGAGCCAGTCATTTACATGCATCAAATGAAATTTGGTTTGTCATGCTGTCACATAGTGCACATTCACAAAAACTAAATGGTCTTCTGTCGACTTCATCACTTTGCTGGTGTGAATGTAGGGTTATTCTGTGCAAGTGTTGGCATTAGTAACAGTCATCTTAATTAGCTCCGAAAGTAACAAGGTCCTGCATTTTTGACAAGCTCCTGCACAGTACCAATAATTGCTGCTCTGTAAAGCATCTCTTTAAACATAGCACCAAAAGACTTCATGACAATTACTCCAATCATCATCAAGCACAAAGATCCATTACATCCATTATTCAGATGTTCTTTATTGCACCCAGAGGAACGGCCCACTGTGACAAAGTCAACATTTCTTAGAGCTCCAGCAACTCTGTAATGACAGTGGCTAGACTCAAGGTTAAGGGCATAATGGCAAAGCCATCGCCGAGTCAAACTCACTTCCTACAGAAGACTGGACTCACAGGAGCAGAAGACATTGCCCAGTGTCCAGAGGCTTGGGCATGAAAGAGACTGATGGCTCTGACCGATTGAGTGAGTGATTAGATCAATTAAGGCATTTCAGGCAGGACCTGGATGAGGTATGAGGGAGGTGGAGAGAAAAAGGAGACAAAGTCTCTGTGTTCTCATGGGACTGGGACCATCAAAACCGCCTCATTAGGCTCCTGGACTCGGCCCAAGTCTATTGCCCCAAAGACATTCAAGCAAAGCATGAACACATTTACCAGTGCAGTTAAATAAGTCAAAGAGCATGCTAATGCAGTATGGAGCTCAGTGAAATAGTTTTACATGCATAAAGTCAATGCCATGCGCTTATGGGAACTGGATTGTACCACACACGTGAGGCGGTCTGAAAAAACTATTTCATTATGTCAGATGAATCCTGGAAAAAATAAAGAACATATGTTTTTTAACATGAATATACTTTTATAACTCTATATGTTTTTAATACAAAAAAACAAAAACAAAAAACATCTCAGCATCATTGAAGTCAAACTGGAAATTGTAATAAATTTTCATAAATGAAGTATAAAACTTCAAGCACAGTGCAGTGATGAGACTCTTAGCCGCAGTAAAACATTTTGATGGTGCAAACAAAGTCCTTATTGCTATGCATGATGATTCTGGCCCGAGGTGGCTCACAGCATTCCTGTGAACATTCAGTGAGTGGAACACCTAATTTAACATCTAATCCTTGAAAATCAGTTAACTTGTCGGCAACTTTTGGAAGAGATGTTTCTGCGGGAACTGTCCAAAAATTGTTCATGGACACCACTTACACATTACAGGCACATGGCTGGGAGTTACTGCTACATTCTCCTTACTGTTCTGACTTTGGTCTAAGCCATTTCTACATGTTTGGGACATTAAATTAGTTCCTGGAAGGCCAGCGTTTCAGATATGAAGCAAGCAGTCCTTTGCAGGCAAACCGTATGTTTAGGCAAGAAGAAGTAAGCAGCCAGTTTAACAATTACAGTCTGCCTTTTCAAGGCTTACACTAAGCCATGGATTGAGTAGGTTTCTGGTCTGTCTGACTAATGTGGTGAGTCTTGTGTTAAATTGAGTAACTTTTACCTCATATAATAAAGAGATTGATGTGACTGATGCTGATCACCACTATGAGAACTTAAGGGTCACTGTAAATGAAATCCAGTGTTCTCTTCTGGGGATGGGAGAATTCTACAGAAGAGCAACACTCCACCCTCCACCAATCAGGTCTTTATGGTTGAGTGGCTGGCCAATCAGAATGCCTTCCTCACTAAAAGGCTGTTGACAGTCTGCTGGGACGTTGCCAAAAAGCCCCTGATGGCCTGACTGTCAGTCCATGAGGACCAAAAACCTTCGATATGATGACACAAAGATGAACTATTTAGAATCTGGAAATCAGGCACTGTGCATCACCTTATTAAAACCATCCCCACAGTCAGACACGGTGGTGGCAGCATCATGCTGTGCTGATGTCTTTCTGCAACTTGGACTGGGATTAGTCTTAGAGAGGAAAATGAGTGAAGAATAAAAAATATATATATATATGAGTGAAAACTACTTTACTACTTTACAATCACTAGATTGTAACATACTGGTTGAAATATACACATCAGAGTAACTGCAGTAGATAGTGACGTAATCTAATCATGTGAAACATTTTCCCAAGATGCCATACATACACCAGGCATACTCTATATTTCCAATTAAAATGATAAACTTGGCATATCCAAGCTGTACATTTCCAAGGCAACTTCGAACCAAATCTCCATCCACTGTCTCCATCTTACTCAAAGGGAATTCTACCGAACACTTACTTGGACAATAACAAAGCATCCTTTACACCTCGCATGCGACACCTCACACCAGTGCTCTAGAGAATAAATCACAGAGTAGTTAAGGCAAAGTTCTTCTTCTACCTCGGTGAGGAATGCTCACTTATCTCCAGGAAAGCAAGAAAAGATCACATTTATAAGAGAAAAGAAAAAACATCTTTCTTTTCCATTTACTGTGCACTGGAACGCTTTGCATAACACAGCGGTGTGCCTGCCGTGGGCTGAGGTGATTAACTTGTGATGGCATTATCTCAGTAATCGCCCTATAGAACAGTCTCTGCATCGTGTATACAACACAACTGATGATATTCTGACAGTTCTGAGGTTTTACAGGAAGTTGTGTGTCGAGAGCTGTTAATCGGCTAATCTGATGCACAGAGGTACTGTGCGTGTTTGTTCTTTTTCCTTAAGAAGATGAAAAGAGATCAATTTCTCGTGGCAAAAATATCCAAATCTGGTTTGTAAACCATGAGCATGATTTCTTGGAAATCCTGAGTTATAAGATAGCACATTGGATTGTATTATGTTGAGGATTAAAAATTATTATTATTATTATTTTTTTTTAGACATTAAACATGACTCTTTCTATACATATTGCTTTAGAGTCGACTAGCAAATACTTTAGAAGCTGTCTATGTGACAGAATTTAATTCAGCACAAATCTATATGCCAAGATTTGAATGGCTTTCATGATTTCAGGTGATGTTTTTTGATCGCCTGCCAAATGAAGACAAAAGCACACTCCCGCTGGATCACAGGCAGTAATTAACTGTCATACATAACTGCCTGCAGCAGGTCTCTATCTGATCAACTTGAAAAAAGGCTCCAACATCACTTTTCGGCCAACTCTGCTTCCAACTCCTCTCACTGGCTCAAGATACTATAAATAAAAGGGTTATTGACAGCATGCTTACCACTACTCCATTCATTGCAGATGGCAATAAGGAAATGAAATTTAATAAGGTCTTACGTTCCTTGAAACACCATTAGCCGAGTGTTCCTGTCAACGCAACACAGCCAAAAGGGCCTCCGCTGGAACAGCACACTTCGGAAAAAGACAAGGCCTTCGGCTTCAATTTATTCCCTGGATCAACAATGTTCGCTGAACGCTTCTATCAGTGGCACATGCCAGGCTCCGGCATGACTCTCAGGTCTGATGCAGGCCTATTAGATCATGTGTTTGTGCCCGCGGGACTGACTGGAGCACTGTGTTTAGGCTGCTCTGTTCAATGACTCGGGCTGCGTGATTTATGGGCTCTGGAAAGGTTGCGTTGCCGCTACGTGCGTACGGGCCGCATGGTAAATGGGGAAATTCTGAATTTATTAACATACAATGAATGATGATTAATGGATCGGCGCGGATCACGCAGTCTCTTTTGGATGTCTCAACACGCTTGATGTATGTGGCAATAAAAAGATATGTGTGAGCCTCTATACCGCCTCAAGCTTGTCTTCCTGCTGGCTAACATTTGGGAAGGGATACGACGATGGCTGCAAAGGGGGACACGGGGACGAGGCGCAATCTAGCGAGGACATACTGTACAGAGTGGACAGGTGTAGTCTAACGTGCATTATTTACCATATATTACCATCGGTGTCCTCTGGATTTCCAAGACCTTGCATAGTCAACAAGGAAGCGAATAAATTAAGACGGTGCAAAGCCATGCAATTTAGGGCCAAATCAGGAAGCATTTGCTGGGCCATTCATCAAACCCCTGTATTATTAACTTTTGTATTCCATAGCACATCTTTGTCCTTTCATTTGCTTCTCTAATATCTCTTCAAAAGCGTTGGCAGTGCTGTTTAGAGGAGAGCCTTCACCCCAGTCTTATTAGAGAGCTGAACTTTAGAAGCGTACAAAACAAAAGCACGTTTGCAGGATTCTTTCACCGACCCGGCGCACCAGGAAGTTCCAAGGGCTTTGTGCCATCCTGAATATATGACAGCAAAGAAGGAAATTGAGATGCGAGATCACGTTGAACACGTGGTCGTCTCTTTTATTGTGGTAAAGGCTTCGGAGGCTTCGTTCATATAAAGGTGCAGGAACTAAAATGAAAAATCTGAGCCCAGCTGATGCAAAGAGGTCCCATTCTTTTCCGACTCGCAAACTCAGCATTATTGAGCATTTGCTTCATGCTAACATGCCTGAGTGTGTGTTTTTGCCTCATTTCTGTCTACAGACAGGAGAAAACAAATGTACATACATTTAGTACTGTCTACACATTTATAGTGCCTGAGTTCACTATCTGCAAGCTTTATTCTGCTGCAATGAGGTAAATCAGGAAATCACTGAGAATAAATATCCGTGCACACACACACATACACACACACACACACACGCACGCGCACACACGCACACACACACACACACACATACACACACACACACGCACGCACACACACGCGCACACACACACACACACACACACACACACACACACACGTGCACGCACACACGCACACACGCACACACACACACACACACACACACACACACACACACACACACACACACACACACACACACCTGTCTTTCAGCTCATTACCCTCATTCTCTTAATATAATTCACACTTAGCACAAAATGATCTTTTTTTTTCATAATAGATTAAGAAAATAGATATAGATTCTGTAGATTATCATAGATTCTGTTCAGTTATAAAAATTTATGAAGTTTTTTCATTTGTTGTTGTTTTTGCTAATAGAGACTGACCTGGTTTATTGTTTATTATTTTATTGTTTCTTGTCCTTGCTTTTGTAGGATATGTTCTGGTTTAGAAATAAAATTCTTACACACCAGCTTTTAATTTTTTTTTTATTGTTTTCTATACATACAGTAACATACATGTTGTATATGTAATCGCTTCTAATGTTTTTTTTTTTCTAATTTATTTTTTGTACCAGTTTACAGCAAACAAAGAAAAATGTATTTTAAAGGAAGAAGAAATAAATACAAACTCTCTCTCTCTCTCTCTCTCGTTCTCTCTCTCTCGTTCTGCCCTTTCCAGAATAGGAGGAATACAACTGCAGAGGAAATAAGAATGGAAAATAGGGGAGAGGCGAAGAGACACGATGCAGAAAAGTGAAAGTGAGAATGGTAAGCCGAGCATAAAATAACTTCAATATAACATATTCTCAGTGGACGGCAGAAGGTAAATAGCGGTAAGAAGTTGGGATGGGACTTTCTGGATCTCAGTGACCCATAGAGGAGAGAAGCAATGAGCACACACACACACACACACACACACACACACACACACACACACACACACACACACACACACACTGCACTCCAACCCTTTTTACTTAAAACCCAGGAAAGCAAACGAACCTTCCTAAATTGAAAGACTGATGCGTACTTGTTTTTACATCCTCACAGGTAAAGAGAATGGATTGGGTTTGGACATAACACACACATTAGCATTCTACTCTCACAGTGTGTACCATCTACAGTACAGATAATCTCATACAAGTGAAATTAACTTTAAGATAATAGATAAACCATATACAACAAACCAGTTTCTCGGTTGCTGCTATAGTTTTTTTTTTTAATCTACTTGTCTCTTAGATAGAAGAATCATGCAAATATATACAAGTTCTTCTGATCACCTTTAACCTACTGTATGATGAAACATTTCTATCCTGATGGGAGTGGCTTATTCCAGGATGACTCCGCCCCCCCACCCACAGCACGTGAGAGCTCACTATATGCTTTGATCACTGAAGCACTCACCACAACCATTATCCTAACACCAGTTGAGGGAATGACAGTTATACTGAACCTGTTCTGCTGACTTACTGACACACTTACAGTGATGTTGCTTTGGTTTATTTAAAAAAAAAAAAAAAAAAAATTCTGTAAATATAAATCTGTATTTACTATCAAAGTCATATGTGTCAACTTATAATAAAAAAAAGTTTCATCTGATCTTATTGAAAATTAATGAATAATAATAATAATAATAATAATAATAATAATAATAATCAACAGGTTACACAATGCACTACTCCTTGATGAAACTTTTAACACACTTGAAATCCAGACAGCAGAAAAAAAAAAAAAAAAAAAAAACTACATTATGCTACTCAAACAGTTTGATTTGACTTCCCATTGACTCCCATTCTGATGGGAAGGACTGTTTTTGGTCTGATACCAAAAAACTAACAAACAAAAAAAAAAACTCAGTAGATTTGTATCTGTAACAAATTCAACATTCACAAACAGTTGCTATAATTTATGTAATTGTTTTTTAGTTTTATAAATTATTGTATGAAAAACTGTGCTTTTCTGTATAGATAGATAGATAGATAGATAGATGAAGTCCTTTATTCAGCCAAAGGTGTACAGTATGAACAATATTTCTGTAGCTGTTAAGCGAAAAACTTTATACTTAGTGCTGCAAAATAAATCACATAAAAATTAAACTCGGGATATGGACCAATGCAACTATATAATTACAAAAGCCAGCAATTTATTACAGGTAATATATGCATATTCAGGCATTTATGTTGAGTTTGTTAATAATTTAAGTATTTGTTTGTTTGTGTGTTTGTTTGTTTGTTTTAAATCATTTTGAGGTGATATATCCATTTTGGCAAACATTCTCTTAATGTGATCATTTCTCAAGTTATTTGCTGTCTAGATAAATAAAATAATATATTTAATAGTTACATATCGCGAATTAAATAGCAACTGCAATATATGCCAAAATAATCGCAATGTGATTTTTTATTTATTTATTTGTATTTTTTTTGCTCAAATCAAGCATTACTATTTAAAACAGTACTCAAGGTTTCAGTATAGATATTAGTACTTAAAATAAAGAGCCATCCCATAAATGTCTTATCAGAACCAGGATGGTGCAACATTGTTCGTAGTCAGAGCTAAAATAAATAAATAAATAAATGAAAAATAATAAATGCTAATAATAATAATAATATTTTATTGTGTGTGTGTGTGTGTGTGTGTGTGTGTGTGTGTGTGTGTGTGTGTGTGTGTGTGTGTGTGTGTGTGTGTGTGTGTGTGTGTGTGTGTGTTTATAGGTGGTGACCTGTTAAGGACTGGCGTCCCATTTATCTCATGACCAGTGTTCCTGCATCCACTGTGACCAGGATAAAGTGGTTACTGGAGAGGGATAAATAAATTTTCACCTCATTGATGTAGTTGTCTTGTATTGTGGACATGGTATAGAGTTTGTTTTTGTACACTGATTTGTAGGAACTCTCATTTGATCGAAAGTATATAACAAAGGAATATGTAGAGAATAAAAGGAATCAGAATTAATTAATAAAACAATTTATCCTTACTGGCTAGAAGATAACATTTGTTAGGATAGCGGTATTTGTCTATTAATCTGGAAACTAATCAGATCCATCGTAATAAGAAGCATAAGGACATTTTTCGGGATGTGTTTTTATCAGGAAATGAAATATGCTTGTTCTCCCACTCTCTCATTCGAATCTACCTACTCCACATTTACTCAACATTAGAGTGTGCCACCACCCCCACTTCCATAAGAATAAAAGGCAAAGAAAAGGCTAAGCAGTGGGGGGGCCATACACAGAGCGCTGAGCCGCTACACACGCTACGTGCCAGAGCCTTTCACACCAACGTTTTGCTCTATGATTAGATTGCCATTAGCATAATATCAGCTTTTGTCCCCACGCAGATCAATTGTAAAGACTTTAACCAAAGGTGCCGGATGCATTCCACATTCTTTCTTCAGCGTATACACACGTGTATGCATACACCCTCACACACACGCTCACACATTAGTTTGTCTCCTAAGGACCGGGATGGATTTGGCCAGCACTGTCATGTCTTTCCCAATACAGACCATACATCAGGCAGCCAACTCTTTCACAACTGATTAGCACTGGAAGATTATTAGCAGCACATCTCTTGGAACATCAGCACATTTTTCATGCCCCCTTTTATTTCTTTCTTTTTTTCCCCGGACGTAACTACCGAGGCTGCCAAACGGACTGAAATAAATAATAAGTAGATAAAAAAAAAAAGGATGTGAATCTACAGGCTACTGTAAGAGTATGGTGTGTGTGTGTGTGTGTGTGTGTGTGTGTGTGTGTGTGTGTGTGTGTGTGTGTGTGTGTGTGTGTGTGTGTGTGTGTGTGTGTGTGTGTGTCTGTGTGTCTGTGTGTGTGTAGAGAGTTTGTTAGTTCTTGTGGATGACTTAGCTGTCATCCCCAGTCATAAAACCCTATTCATTGCCATATTCTACCGCATCTCTCTCTCTCTCTCTCTCTTTCTCTCTCTCCATCTCTCACCTTCTCTCTCTCTCTCTCCTTATCACACAGCTGATTGGCTGCCAAAATGCACCTATGAAGGCTGGAAAGTCAGCAACCTGCACCAAAACTTCAGTGGTCTTATCTGGTCCCCACACATGCTGATGCTCATCCACACACAAACACACGCATAAACAAACACACCCTCTGAGGCTCTCGGCTCACCCAAATGTCCAACCCTCCCTTCTTCCCTCCCTCCCTCCTTCCTTTCTCACTTCCTCTCTTCCACTTTCACCCTCCTGCTTTCTAGAGCTTTGCATTAGAAATTGAACAGACACTGAGCCAATTTATCATGCGCTGACACATGTCATGTCCAAGGTCTTTCCTCTGAGACCTACAGTGAGTTTTGTATTTATTCCTTTGTTGTGGCTAAGAACCTACGCTGCTATTAAAAAAAAAAAAAAAAAAAGAAACGAGGGGAGGCAAACGCTGGCGACTAGATGTTCATGCTGAATTTCCGAGACTGAAATTCAGCCGCGTGGCGCTGCAAAGGTGATAAAGCCCGACAGAGCTGGACAGCTACGCTTCCCTGAGAAGTGGAACAAACGCTTAACCGGGTAAATAACTGAAAAGCACTCATTTTCACAAGTCAATACTTTAGCTAATTTCCTATGCATTCCCTGTCGAAGCCCACTCACCAGCCATTTTAATAGGAACACCTGTACGCCTGCTTTCTATGCAGCCTATCATGTGGCACCGGTTTAATGCATAACATCATGCAGATAAGGGTCAGGAAAGTCAGTTAACATTCGCATTAAACATCAGAATGAAGAAAATGGTACATTTAGAAAGAAAAAAAAAATCAGTGACTCTCGCTGTGGCATGGTTGGTGGTGCGAGACGGACTGGTTTGAGCATTTCATCTCCTGCTGATCTCCTGGGAGTTTCCCCACAGCACAGACTCCAATATTTTACAGTTTATACAAAACGGTGTGAAAAACAAAAAAACATCCAGTGAGTGTCAGGTCTGCAGACAGAAACGTCCCGTTGATGAGAAACACCAGACAGGAAATTTCCCATCAGTTTTGGCTAACAAGAATACAACAGTAACTCAAATAATCACTTTTCCCAAACATGATCAACTGAAAGGGATCTCAAAAAGCACAACAAGGCAAAAACCTTCAGGCAGATGAGTTACAACAGCAGAACAGGACATCATGTTCCACTCAACTTAGCCAAAAACAGGAATCTGGAGCTACAGTTGGCACAGGCAATACAAACGCAAATTATGATTTTCTTTTTTCAGCATTTTAGTTATTATCCTTCATCCAACAGTCAATCAAACGGAAATGTGTAGAAGACTACATAATGGAAGAATATGAAATAATTTAAGTGCACAAAAAGCATAAATACAGCTTAAAATATATATAATCTATTTTTTTTTTCCTAGATAATGTTATGTAATGTTGCAGTTAAGGTTTTTTTTTTTTCTTTTTCTTTTTGCTCTCCTTTTTTGTTTTCCATACCTCTCATGAGAAATGAGTGTAAGAATAAATTTCCAGAACGGACTATGGAGTAAACAGCACACATTACCAGATAGAAGAACAATATAGACATGTGACTCCTACAAGATGCGAAGAACAGAACATTGTGAAAGAAAATTTTTAAAAAATGTCAATAATTATTGCTTAATTCATAAGTAATGTTATTACCCAGGCTTAACACTCATGTTTCAGGAGGTGTGTGTCTGCTTTTTAGATTTCTATCAGAGGTGTTGTCTTGATACCCTCCTTCATTTCTTCATATTCTGCTTCCAAAGAGCCAGACTATGTTTTTAATTTTCAGCCCAGTCCCTGTTCCCAACCGGTTCCATATGATTTTATTTGTTTGTTAAGCCACACAGTGATGTATGAATCATTCAAACATAAAAAAAAAAAAAAAAATTCTAACTTAAGGCATCAACCTAAATAGACCATCAGGACGGTAATTAGTTACACTATATTCAGTATACTGCTGATACTGAATGCCGCATGGTTGGAACGGACAAGAGGGGAAATGAGGTTGCTGCTGAGGTTTTTAGACAAGCAACCAACGTTTGAATTTTTATCTATTAGGCACTTTGCAGCATGTGGCAGTAAAACATTTGTTCCTATTTCTTTAACTTAATCTCGATAAGTCAATTTAATTGAATGTGAAGAAATAAAAGGTGGCTTTTGCACAGTAGCGAATGTGTTTTGTGTCAGGGAAAAAAGTTTTCGCGGCACTCGAAATGTCGCCCTAATCCTGACAGATATACTATAGCCGACACAAATACTTCTGCCCCGAACACAGGAACGCTGAAGATCAATACTAAAAAATAAAAAAAATAATGAATTAAATAAACCTTGCAGTGTTCAATATTACATAGCAAGTCACACACTATTTAGATTGTCTGCTAGATCGAGAGTCACTAACACATTTCCTGTCAACCCTTTGCCAAAGGCAGCCGGCTTTGCCTTCAACAGCCTGAGGACTCTTAAGGTCAGGCACTCTCGAGCAACTCGGACAGGAACGGGCAGCACAGTCTGCTATTTCTGATTTACAGTGGGCTCGTTCCATCTAATTTTACAGCTGGGTGAAACGCAAACACAAGAGGATACCGAGAGTGGGGCAAGGTCAAGCCAGTCAACGATGAGATAAGCTCACACGCAGATTCATTCCCACTCTCTTTTTCTCTCTCCTCCCCACACTGGAGTTTTACACACTCTAGGGCTTTAAGATTCTCTGTCAAATCAGGGCAGAAGAGGGATTTCTGCACAGAGAAAAGAAGGAAGGACGCGATAGTCAGTGTGTAATCGAAAAGAGTGCCTTTTAAATACAACAATACACCTTTTTCTGATTTCCGTAAGTTCCCAGGTTCCTGAACATCAGCATACCAGCACATTTATTTCTGATTAGAAAACATATTCAAAAACATCTAGCCTCGGAGAGTCCCCAGGAAGAGGAACGAGAGCAGGAGTGACCCAGCGATGTGTGGAACGTGCGCTAGCTGCTAACACACCGCTGACAGTAGCCAAGGGCACTCATCACTTTTTAATCAGTGAAATGTAGTTTTGTTCTCCACTCAAAGCCACCGTATGACACAAATGAATGTGGACGGAGGATCGGACAATGGCAGGCGTAAGGTTACAGCATGTAGATGATTGCACAGCCGCCTTTTCTAAGGGAGCTGCCATGTCCCGGCATGCGCATGTCATATTCAGGGGACGGGGTGCGATGGGGCCCACTCCTCACCGAACAATGACACTGAAGTCTGCGGTAGATATGAGAGCGAGAGAGCGAGAGAGAGAGAGCGGTTAATAGATTCAGACAAAACGCACTCATCTCCTGATAGCAAAAATCACAGTCTCGCTCTGGCTCAATTCAGCGGTGCTTAATAAAAAGCGACTGACTTTACATTAACGTGATGATTTGCTTTGCTGAGAACAGGATGAGAGACAGATGACTGGTAACTCACCAGCAATCCAACTGTCATCAACAATGTATACTTCAGTGTATAAGGTGTGCACTCCGCACGCAAGCCAAAGGCCGTGCTGGCTTCTTATGCCTTCCATTAACCGCACGAGCCACATCCCGTGATCGTTCCTTCCGTATTGTAAAAATTTATTACTCAGTTGATGATCTGATATTTACATGTCCTCAACAGACCGTTTTGCATATTCGACGTAACGCTTCTCCCCAGATCAGGGGAGCCAAGAGAATGTCAAAGCGAAGTTTTGTGAAAGATGTTAGGATGTGTTCGAAGAGACAATGCAGCTCAAAATTGCCAACAAAACAATCTCACAGATGCTAGAACCATTTCTAAATCCTCTGTTGGTTACAGATTTTGGCAGGATCAAGTAAAGTGGCCTGGACATCCAGTGGTGCAAATCTGAGCTCACCCACAAACCAGGAAGGAAGCAGATGTAAAATCAATTCTCTAAATTGAGCACGTAAAAATATACGAGGGTTTAATTTAGTGAAATATTGTTTCCAGGTACTATTGAATTAAAGCAAAACAAGACAAAACGTGAATGAAATGTACTGGGGGGGGGGGGGGGGGGGGGGGAACAGCCCTTTTTGACATATTGTGTGATTTAAAACACAAAAAGAATGAAATCGTAGCAAGTCTTGCCGTGTTTGTTTTTCAGTTTTGCCCAAGCAAAGAGAGCAAGCTGCCAGAACACAGCTAAGCAGCCATCCCCAGAGCATTTCAATAGTTTGGATCCTGAGACAAAGAGCTGCTTCTGCAGCTAGCCTTGACCCAAAGCCCTGCCGCCCCGAGGCCCCTGAGCCTGGATCTTACTCGTTCACACAGCCCGTTCCTAACACACTCGTCCCGCAGCCTTTGTCTTTTCCCAAACATCTCTGCCCAGACCCACCCATGTCTAAAGAGTTCCACTTACGTAGATGGTACTTAAGAATCACTAAAATACAATGGACGCTTCTTCTTCTTCTTCTTCTTCTTCTTCTTTTTCTCATTCTTATTGTTTCATTGTTGTTGAATGATAAAATAGGAGAGAGGAATGGTTTCGGCGGAGCGAGGCCGAGAATCCGCGGGACGGGGTGAAACGGGGGTAGGGGCAGAAGCTGATGGGGTGAGTGCTGAAGCAAGAATATTCTTAATGGGACCCAGGTGACGATATGCTGACCAGCACTACAACTTAGCCATTACTCAGGAGGAAGGGTTAAGGGTAGTGTGTGTGCGTGAGTATGAGCACACTTTAGCGAGCGAGTGCGGGAAAAACAAGAAAGGGAGGCAAAGTACTACAGAGATGGGAAAGAAGACAGAAGAAGGCAGGTGACCCGGGAAGAGCGGCATCTTAGAATAGAAAGATTTCTATTAAAAAGGTCGGTCGACTGAATTAATGAGTCGACTAAAATATTGCAAATTCAAACATTTAACAAAGTGAAAGAGGAACAAACTCTAAACAAATGTATAGGCGCACTTTATTTTTTCAACACTACTTTTCGAAATTCTTTATTTTTTATTAATGGTTATTTATTCTGCTATTTCATATTTTACTTTACACATTCATTTGATGTATTTCATTCCCCGAGGCATCATTTTTTTCTTTGGTTCACAATTACCAATCATCTATAATAATCCAAAACGCATCAGAATTAGAATAAAGTGATATTTTCAGTTATAATAAAAAAAATAATTAAATATGAATAATTAAAAAATCCATTAACATAAAAACTACTCTAAATGGCAAAGTTATGTCTAAAAAAAAATTCCAATAGTTGTATTACCTTATTATTGACATCAAAAAGGAATATACAAAATGTAGTTGTTGTTTTTTTTTTTTTCCCTCTCTCTCTCTTTTTTAGCAATCTTCATTTTGCTGACTATTGTAGACAACAATCTAAGTGAGAAATTCTAGGAACATTGTCAAGCTTGAAGGCTTTTATTAACTTACTTAGTCCTACGCAAGACAAGTAACTAAGAATCAGGTCTCGTAATTTTTTACACAGTGAAGCAGCTGGCTGGGGTTCGATGGAACAACGCTGCCCCCTCCTGAGCAAAAATCACCAATTATTCCTCATTCAGCTTGAAAATAAATATTCATAGAACTCTTAATAAACAATATAGCATTTTGCTTAATATTATTATTCCTAGGTCTTAGGCTCAGATTTTTTCTTTTTTTTTTATCCCTTTCTTATGGTGATTTTTAGGTTTAATTTAATATTCTTGTATCTTTTTGTATAATCTGTGATTTGGCTGCTGTAACATTACAATTTCCCTTAGGGATTAATAAAATACTCTATCTATCTATCTATCTATCTATCTTGTAAAATGGCAATAATCCAACTTACCAAAAATCATAAACGTCTACGATTTCTCTAAATAAACTCCTCATTAATGAAGAACTAAATATATCTACTGTTTCAACTTTTCCTCTCGTGAGACTCAGACACTAGCGAATTTAGCTTGGAATCACATTTCTAATGGCAATCTGCGTGTTTAATAAAACATGGCGAACTGTCTAACTTAGTACAATCGAGGAAGACATTTTCACACCGTTTACTTCATCCAGAAATCAGGATTATCCGTTACCCGCCAGACTTTACTCGAAATCTCGACTTCACCTCAGGTCAAGCAGCAAGCGTCAGCACAATCACGAGTGTACATGTACACCTTCTGTACACTTTCCGCCTCTCTCACACTGTCACGCTGTCACACACTCATCCTCTGTAAACAGACTTGCTCTCTGATATCCAGACCGCATGATCATAAAAGAAAAGCAGTCAAGCCACAGCAATGCACCTCTAAACCCCAGTGGCCAGAAAACCATGTTTCACATGCAAATGCTACAGAAGCGCATCCAAAAGGGACCTTAAAGTATACGCACACACCGAAAGAGAGTGAGAGCGAGAGAGAGAGAGAGAGAGAGAGACATATAGCACTGCATAATAACTCACTTGCGGAGATCTGTGGGTCAGTTGTGCAGGAACAGACGTGTCAATCACTCTCATATGTAACAGAATTTATCACAAAACGAAGATGGGTAGCTGTTACCATAGTCACTAATTCACACACACACACACACACACACACACACACACACACACACACACACACACACACACACACACACACACACACACACACACACACACACACAAGGAATAAATGTATGAATAAATGATTATTTATTCATTACATTATTTAGGTTTGATACACACACGGATACCTATACATATCTTCCATCTTTAAGCGTAAACCCAAGAGCGAAGAGTTATCCAAGAAAAGTGATTCTGTTTTTCCCTGTGAAGTGCAAACATAATTCTTGTAGCCAAATTATACAGAAGACCACATTAGTCCTAGCCAAATCGATGGAGGAGAAATTTTCCCAGCATTCTTCCTGGCTCACTGAGGCCTGCCTGTTTAAAATGCAGAGTATGACAGTGTATCCTACACTTTTCTCCCAGCAAATTAAATATTCATGTTCTACCTTGTTGTCTATAGTCTTGGGGGTAGTGAGAGAATTATATATGCCTGCCATGCAGCAGCATGAATCATACATAGCTATAGACATACCCATAAATGTACCGTCTGCATGCAAGTGTGTGCGCAGCACACACACACTAGAAAAAGAAAACACGTGTCTACATGTTCATCTAATGCTTACTGAACAATTTCAAACATCGTCCTAAACTATTCAAATTCATTATGCGCAGATGACAGCATTAAGGAAAAGTGAGGATTTTTTTTTTCTTTCTTTTTTTTTTTTTTTTAAATGTGCTCTTTTATCCTCTCCTGTCCTAAACCTTTAAAGTCTTGCTCTGGAGCCCCTTCAATTAAGCAGGAAAATTGATGTGTATCATTAATTATGTCAGTAAAACTATAAATCATCTCAGGACGGAGTAATTAATTATTTTACTGGGGTGAAGAACATGACGGAGTGGCGAGATAAATATGGGGGGATGGATAGGGAGGAGAAAGGCAAGAATAAAGGAGTGTTTGGCCATGTGGGACAGGGGCTCACTCACACGCTCTATTTCTCCGGCCACTGGGACGTGACAGAGACGTGGCTGTTCTAGCAAGGACTTTTCCATGTTAGAAGCAAACAATAAAAGCTTGGAACTTACACTTCCTCCTTTTTTTAACTCACTCACTCACACACACTCACACACACACACACACACGCACACACACGCACACACACACACACACACACACACACACACACATGCACAGATGTGAAAACTAGTGAGAAAAATGTGTTAATGTGATACTTAATTACTAAAAATGATCATACAACAAAAATGTATATTAAGTATATATTATAATAATTATAAATATATTATAAATTACTGTAATAAAACAGTAAAAAAAAAAGTCTATTCTTTTATTTTGAAAATGTAAAAACAATTTCCAAGTAGATATGATTTTTTTCTGAAATCATACGCAGCGCAATTCACTCACTGTGCATTTTATTCATTGCTTTTTTAAACTTAAGTTATTTATTACTTTACTGTTAAAAATCACGTTCCCTTGCCTTGCAAATTTCTTCTTTTGATAAAGAAAAGCGTATTTTAATTCCAAACGCCTTAGATATTCTATGAACTGAAGCGTTTAGTAGATAATAATTGGCAGTTTGGGTTATAGAGCCATGCCAACACGGGTAAAGAGAGAATTAGCCTGCAGACACACACAGAGCAGAGGTGATGAGAATGGATGCTAACCCCGGACCTTCACTGTGCACACATACTCGTCCTTTAGAGCTCACACTCCTCACACCACATCACCACCGCGCTTATCGATCCACTCCATGGGGAGCTATGTGCATGGTGTGTGTGTGTGTGCGTGTGTGCGTGTGTGTGTGTGTGTGTGTGTGTGTGTGTGTGTGTGTGTGTGTGTGTGTGTGTGTGTGTGTGTGTGTGTGTGTGTGTGTGTGTGTGTGTGTGTGGGAGGAGAGAAAAAGTAAACACCGCTCAGGATGACAAAACACTGCTCCCACTAGAGACACAGTGGTCACCCTACTCCCTCTCACACACACACACACACACACATAGAGTTACAGGAGCATAAGCGGGGAAAGCCTGTGTGTAATATCAAGTGTGCGCTGCGCTGAGCTGAGCTGTTTAATCAATAGGGTCCCTCTTTTGTTCTCCGGCTTGAGGAGGAGTGAGGACTGCTGAAGGACAGGTTAATGCTGAAGGGTCAAGTGATTTCACACCAGCAACGCCAGCCACCGCCACACTGAGCTCCGCAGCGCCTCGCCATGATGACATAGTCACTCTGATTTATGGCCTAGAGGACGGCGAGGTGGCAGGAAGGAGTCCACACTGTTATCTTATGGTAATGACGTGGAGGAAACACAAGCACACAAAGAAGAGAAGAGGCCCAGATCCACCGGTCGCTTGTTTCTCTACAGATTATTTAACATTTCTATATATTTAGCACCCTCTGTGGTGTGTGTTTATATATATATATATATATATATATATATATATATATATATATATATATATATATATATATATATATATATATATATATATATATATATATATATAGTGTAATGGTATTATAACATAAACTGCTTATTCATTTATGTGCTAAACAATCATTAAATCTGCTTTAATACTAATAACTTTAATTCATATAAGAAGATTTTATAGATTTTATAATAACTTTATACTCTTGTCTGTATTTAAACATATTTTTCAATATGGCAAAAAGTGTTGTTTTTTCCAGAAACAAGTGAAAATTACAAAAATGTAATCATATCTAAATACAACTGGGTCACAGTCTCAAGCACACACACACACACACACACACACACACACACACACACACACACACACGCACACACGGAGGCAGCAATTGTGAAGGAAAAGAGGATGTGTAAAAAGGAAAGCTGAGACAATGGAATTAATGTGGACTCTTATCACTGAACCATTATGTATTGCTTCGCCGTTCCAAACACACACTCCCACATCAAGAAGTGAAACAATGAATAACCGGCACAATGGAATTTATGGTATTGTCTCTAATAGCCACAGGAAATAACCCCACCATTATCAGTGGGTGGGAATAAAAGACAATGAATAACCCTGATTTTTTTATTTATTTTTTTAATCTTTTTTACAGGACCTCTGTTTTTCCCTCAAGTTTCCTTTACAGAATAGAAGTGCAATGCCTAGCCCGAGTTTTATCTTAAAGCATTTCTTTTGGCAGGTTTGGTACAATAATGTGACATTAAAATGCAATTGATAATCAAAAGTAGTATTAAATCATTATTTAGTGAAATTCATTTAATATTTAAATTCACGTGTTAATATGAATTACTGCGCGGTAAATATTTTACGCGCATTTGGTATATCTCTAACAGAGCTGTGAAGCCTTTCAGACATTTAGTACAATCAAAATGTACATTTTAATAACACGTCTGATCTGATTTATTAGTCAGGTATTAGTCATATTTAAGACTGGCTTATATGAGAATTCTGTTCAAAACATAATGCCAAATTTTTATTTAGTTTCCTGACTTTATTTATTTATTTTATTTTTTATTTTTTTTAGAATTTTTTAGATTTGTTGCCATTGTCTATGACACTCTGCAGGTGAAGCCATATGAGACACAGCGTGATGTTAGTGCGCTATGATCACTCTCTCTAAACGTCAGGAGGAATTCCAGCACCTTATCGATCCTGACTCCACAGCTCACTCAGGGGAGAGTCTGTTTTCTTAACCCACTGTACAGTATGCCACGTTTATCAATAGCACTTCTCGCCATGGTCCCTGGAATCCCCAACCTCACACACACACACACACACACACACACATACAGGATCATCATTTCTCACTGTGCTTGATGAATTCTGGCGGGATTCTCAGAAATATATTTTAGGGAAGTCAGTTCTCTTAACACGCTAGTACATGTAACATGCTTTCATACTGTAGCTTGGCAGGGACTGAATACTCTCACGGGTCTATTAATATCTGACAGTTTTTGTCATGTCTGTTCAAAAGCCGTGGTTTTAAAATGAAAAATACAAACCAAACAAACAAACAAAGGTCAGGCTGTGATTTAGGTGGAGACATTGCGTCATGTCAAAAATATAAAGTTAAGATACAGTAGATAAACAAACGCGCGTGTGTGTGTGTGTGTGTGTGTGTCATTTACAGTCCACTATACTGCATGACTGGGGCAAAGTAATAATGAAATAAATGTGTGTGCACGTTTGTCGTGTCTGTCATTTTCATCTTGCCGCCATCAGAAGGCAGAAGTACTGTAAACCCTACGGTACACACAAACACACACACTCAACTCAGTCAGAGATAAAACAGCACAGTGATGCAACAATTCAGTAATCCGCATGACATCACAGTGTAATAACCCTCAACTATTTTACAACGGTATCTATTGCTACTTCTACAAAAAAAGAGTAATGGTCATTTCATCAATTATTGGAATTTTTTTTTTTTTTTTTTTTTTAAAGCCTCAAACACAATCATGTAATAAGGATCACCCGGTCACAGGATGCACTGCAGTTTCTCAGGATGTGTTGCGGTTCAAACAAATGCATCAGGGACATTTAAGACGGCTCACTTTTGATGTGCACTTATGACCTGTTTCACAGACACGCTTATTGATCAAATGAAACCGGCGACAGGGGACCGTCTTGAAATGGAGACCTACGAGACCGTCGTGCGAACGCGAGACGATGAAACCACGACGCTCGATTTTAACGGGCGCGCTTTTAAACGGCATTAATAGCCCGGCCAAGCACTCAGCGGATCAATTCCTCCTGTTTGTGGAAAGAGACAAAAGGGAAAAGGGAAAAGAAAGAGATCCTGGAGAATTCCCCTGGTTTGGGAGCATGTGTGTTGTTTTTGTACATCAGTATTTTATTCAGGGGAATCACTCCTCCTCTGCTGCTTGATCTCTAGGACTAGAAGCACCTAATCTAGCTCCGACTGCAGCTGTGGCCTCTCGTCGGCACTATTAAATTAAAGCACCGCAGCCCATCTATTTAATAAGCACTGTAGCGCATGATTTGAATAAGGACAGTATTAGTATTCCAGCAGAGCCACGGCTAAAAGCTGCTGACCTTTTCCTCTGCGCAGGAGATCCTTGAACACATCCAGCCAAATCACAGTATCCAGTAATAAGCCATCAATGCTAAAGAGTGCTAGCATGTGGGAGGGTTTTTTTTTTTTTTTTTTTTTTTTCCCCCAGCACCCAAACAACATGGGCAGTGTACTGTGATCTATCAGCTGGCTCACATCCAAAAGGTGGAGGGGGCTCAAAATGGCAGCGTGCGGGATTTATCATGCCATACCCTCTGTCTCTTCCTGTAGAGTGGGAGGGCTCTTCTCGATACGCCATCGATTCACAGACGTGTCGCCGGTGGGAAACTGATCAATGCCGAGAATCAAAATTCCTTGCAAACAATCCCATAACAAATCAGAGCCCTGACCTTTGCTCAGACATATTTAGCCTTTGATGCACACTTGAGGGAAAAAAAAAAAAAAAAGTACGCTTTTTTAACCTGTGCTAAAAACAAACAGGGATTGCTATTGACGTTTCTAAAATAGCACTATCGAGAGCATTAGAGCAGATGAGCTAGTTATAACTGTTGCCCTTGAATAATAAATTAATAGCAACTTCAGCGGCACTTGAGAATAAAATCAGTGTTTAAGAAGTGAATTGATCATTTGAGACTTGTTTAGTTTCTTGCAGAGCATTAGCACACTTTTAACACACTCTTGGCCTCGGTCCATACAGCAATCCTATTCCATCAGTTATGATAAACAATATGGATGACTAATGGCAAGAGTGTGATGGGAAATATATATGGGCGATTGGGAAATGGCCAGCTTGGTGTTTTATGGGCTGCTCGCACTGTTGATGAATATTTGTTGGTGTGGAATCATAGCTTAATGTCAGGACACAATTTGTTGCAATTAGCCAGTTGATTTATCGGATTTTCTGGGCCTTGTGCATGGGAACAATTAACACTGTGCTCTGTGGCTTTTATTAATGGGGTGCAGCCAGTCTGCGTTTCCAACAAAGCCGAGACAAAGCCTGCATACAGGACCGTGAGCTAGGATTCATGATGCCGGATAGCGACTGACCCGCAGTTGTCATTACAGGAAATAGACCACTTGCACGGATTATCGGGGTGAAACATTTGGGTGGCAAACTGAATAAATATCACCACGTCATATCATCATCGTCATGTGCTTCATACAACAGGAGTATATATATAGATATAGATATATATATATTTTTTTCAGCATAAATCTTTACACGTTCTCCCTCAATGTACGAATCCCATGTACCGTTAAGCAGTCCATCATGTACAGTAGAAGAGAAAAATATCTTTACATAACCTGAATAAAAATACGCCACGAAAGACAACAGTCACACTAATGTCCGTCATGCCTTAGCTATAATACAGCATGGCCATTAAAGGCACGCGTTTGTAAAACTATGCAATGAAACAAATAGTTAAAAAGAGCCAAACAGATGTTCAGGCGCACAATAACAGGGTTCAAGTGGAGCGGGGTGCCCCTACCTGACTAATAAACGGCCCCAAATGAGTCTGCAATTAAATTTATACACTTGATTGCACTGCTGTCATGTCCAGTACAGTCTTATCGAACACCTGGGAACCATTTCCAAATAAAACCTTGGAAAAAAAAAAAAAAATAGAAAAGGACAGAAAGAGGGCTGAGAAGAGGAGGAAGGCAGGATTCTTTTATAATGCGTGGACTGCGGGCCAAATCTAGACGACCCGCGCAGAAAGGAAAAAAGCTTTATAATTGCTGTTCAAAAAATATGTTGTCAGATCATGGATTTTAAATATCAGAAGTAGAAAGGAATTTATATATCAGTGTGTGTGTGTGTGTGTGTCTCAGTTGGTTGTGCCTGGGGTTAAAGTCAGGGGGCCGAGTAGTTTGGGCGTCTAGCAGTTTGGGCCCCTGACCCTACGCCTATACAAAACTCGGTCTCAAAGCTTGGATCAAAAAAGAGGAGGTTGGGCATTGGGCTAACAACTCGGCCCCGTAAAAAACACGGAAAAAAAAGTACGATGGAAACCTGGCTTAAACAATATAGAATATAAAATAAAAATTTTATATATATATATATATATATATTCAATAATGCAGCCTGTACAATATTAACAGATTCATGAATACTATTGCAATCAGCTTAAATAAATAAGTACATCAATAAACTATCATTAAAACTATTGTTAATATTCAATATGCAATTAGGTCAAAAATGATTATTA
Source organism: Clarias fuscus (assembly GCA_030347435.1). Taxonomy (NCBI): domain Eukaryota; kingdom Metazoa; phylum Chordata; class Actinopteri; order Siluriformes; family Clariidae; genus Clarias; species Clarias fuscus. The sequence goes on along the minus strand of CM059208.1, from coordinate 13,475,071 downwards.
TTTTATATTTGCCCACCGTCACATTCTGAAGAGCTGAAACGTCTCACGTGTTTCCTTAAAAATAAACAAAGAAGCTATTTGTCAATGTTTACAAAGCGTGTGCAGCTTCTATTTTAGCTCCTCATCCACAGCATTCTCTAGCCGTCCCCTTAGTGAAAACTTTCGCTGAGTTGACAGTTTCTCCTCCGCTCAAATATAGCCACTCATGACTCCTCTGTGAAAAGCTGTCTGACTGATCCAGTGTGTTAATAAAGCTCTCTCTGGTCTAGCCTTATTCCGTTATAGATCAACCAAACACACACACACACAAAAAAAAAAAAAAAACACACAGATGAAATGTCAGCAGCTTCAGTTGCGTGAGGGAATGTTTGGTTGTTTACTACAAGAATGTCAGAAAACTAAAAAAAAAAAAAAGAAAAAAAAGAAAGGACAGAAAAATGTACATTTGTCTTTAACAGCCTTTAAAATTAGAATGTAAAGACATTTTTAAAGGTTATTCAGATTGAATTACAGCTGCAGGTAAAGTAGCACTCAAGTCTCAGAATATATACAATTTGTATACATGAACATAACAGCAATTCAGGCAGCACTTGTCTTTTTTAATTGCTAAAGAAATCGGTTTTAACACTAGTGCAAAATGAGACAAGTTTTCAGCTTATAACAGAATGAAGAAAAAGAATGATGTAATTGTCATTTTGTAAAGCACTTTGGACTGCATTCTTTATAAAGGTGTTATACTACTATTACTGCCACTAATAATAATAATAATAATAATAATAATAATAATAATAATAATAATAATAATAAATAGCAGTGGCAGTAGCAGTTGTTTGTATTTTTTTTTTCATATTTTGTAAGTACTAAACAATTCTGACATCCTGTATAACATCTTGTTTAAAAAAAAAAAAAAAAAAAAAAAACTGTTTATTTCTACCATGAGAATTTTTACAGCCAGCACACGCCTAGCTCTAACATGAAGAAAGGACATAAATTACGACGTCAGTGCCCTTATTTGATTATGTTTGCTAATTTTGTGACCTTGTCAAACAATTACCTGGCAATCTTACCTTTTCCTTCTGTTACCTGGTTCACTGAGTAAGTAATGGCATTTTAACTTGGTCAAATTAAGCATTTTTACTCCAAGTTACTGCCAGGCAATTGATTCAATATGTGCCACAGCACAAGTTCCCACCGTTTTCACTCGGTAAAAATAACAACCTGCATTAACAAATAACACATTAAATACACCTTTCCGTTTAAGGCATATATCTCAGAAATGCTTTATGCATGAAAAAGACATTTTCGCTCGGTCCATGTTTGGCTTCGATCACAGCTCCCCCCCCCCCCCCCCCCCCCTGACAGATGCCTAACAATCATCATTATGGCTGAAATGGTTACCTGCGAGTCAGGCCATAAATCTTGTTAAAATAACCAAAACCGTCTCGCTGCTTTTTTTCCCCCTCAGAAGCAACCTGTCTTAAGTGCGGCCCATCTGTATGTAGTTAGCGCTGCACTCGCGCAGATGGCCGCCAAACACTTTCAAAGTTGTTTCGTCCGCACGTCTAACCTTACAAAGCAAACTAATTAACAGTAAACGCATCGCAGAGGAAGAAGCCATTTGAACAAGGCCTGTTTTTTTTTTTTTTTGCCAAAATCTCTAATGAGGAGAAGGAGCACGGAGGGAGCTCTGGGTGCCAGAGGTTGTTCCTGGAGCTCAAGGTTTATGATCTTCTTAAAGGGACAAATAAAACGTAGGGGTTACCCAGTGCCCTCAGCCTCCGTTAATGCGCCACAAGTTTTTAACAACCGCCTTTGAAAGGTAGAACGTGGAGCTGGTGGGACCTTAAGGTGGGGGTGTTAAGCATGTGTGAGCGAGGTCGAAGGCCTAAGTCATAGTTTTTACTCACTGAATCGTAGATGAGAATGTTTCAGCCAAAGAAGGATTTATGACTTTGATGAAATGGCATGATTAACTAAAACCTGGCATTAGTCACCATAAAGATGAAATAAAAATAAACAGGTCAAAATGCACATCATCGTCTTTTTCTGGAATCGTTCCAACGTGTAGTCCGTGTTTCTGTGTTCGTTCAATCAATAAGAAAAACGGCTCTCAGAGAACCTCCCTAACTCAGGAAACTCAATTCGCAGAAAGCAGGACGACTCCTTAGAAAGCTAATTAGATAGAACCTTACATGGGCCAACAGGAAATGTGAAACAAGCTCGCTGCCAAAAGTAATAATATTTCCTCTGTTTATTTAATTATTTATGAATTTGTTCAGACAGAAGTAGGCTTAATAAAAGCAATTCCAGGGAGAACCACCGGCATTCCAATCTTATCAGTGATAGGTCCAGTGGCAAAGTTATTTAATGCACACAATTGATACAGCTCCCCAACACGGAACACAATTAATGTGTCCAATTCAATTCAGTCATTATTGTGGCAGGGATAAACAAGTGTTCTGTGAGCTGTATATCAGCAGGGTCACCTGTGTTTAAGTCCGTGATAAACAGCGGTCTTAATGTAGCAGAGACAAAAGCATATAAATCAACTGATTTTCTTGAAACTAGAACACTGAAGCATCATGATGTAGTCCATGCGGGGCCTCAGAGACACATTTAAAAAAAAAAAAAAAATCTTATTTCATTTCCAGGTCTTAGTCACACTTTTCTGATAAATGCTTCACAAAGGCCTAGGCAGCAAGGAGTGCTGCTTATTCTCTTGACATATTATTTTTCAGTTATTATATATTCTCTCGGCTCACCACTCTGAGAAAATTGAGAGCGTATGCTGTGCGACTGTGTTTCCCTTTCCCTCATTCCATTGAGGGCACTTTTGAGAAAGTGAGGTGAAAAGGGGGGAGTGCTGGAGAAAGATAGAAAAACAGAAAGAAGCGGTCTCCGCATGCCGGTTTGCCGGTTTTACATTGACCATAAGTAAGGCGTTCCTTCCTGTTCACCTCTCGAGAGCGAAAAAGCCCTGCAGCCATATGTAAGCAATCACAGCAAATACATTCTTTTAGTGTGTTTCCGCAGCAGAGCTACAGAGAGAGAGACAGGCGAGGTAAACGTTAACACGTTGTGGGCTTGGAAATCCTCATGAGCTTGTCTCATTAGCAACTAATTGGCACGACTTGCCTCTGTCTTTTGTTCCACGTTCCGTTTGTCTGTCTTTCTTCTTTGGCCTCCCCCCTTCCCTTCGGGAAGCAAGGGAGTTTGGGGGGTTTCAGGCACATATTTCAGAGCTGGCTAGATGCAGCAGGGGAGTCGATTCCATATTACTGTAACATAAACACTGCTGTCCCATGATTAACCCCGCAAAGCAACTGAGTGCAAAATTGAGCACTCAACCTGCACAACCAAATTAGCTTGGAGATGCAAGGATTTCTCCTCATGCTGCACTTTCATGGCTTCTCTCAAATGCCTAATACAAGAGAATAACATTTCTAAATAGTGGCCCATTACTATAATTTCCCAGAGTTGGATAGAGGGCATGAATGGCCAGCTAAAGGTTTGGCATAGTCTTTTAGTCTGATTACAACTCATATCTACAGACAAGCGATAAATTAAAGAGAGAGAAAAAAAAAGAAAAAAAACAGGGACGTGTTTTATTAAGGTTTTGCGCCACCGCAAACCACCAGAACAGCTTCAGTGTGCCTTGGCATTGATTTCCACAAGTTTCTGTAAATTTATTGGAACACTGTTCTTCCTTAAGATATTCCCTTAATTGGTGTTTCGATGAAGCATGCTTGTCTAAGGGCATAGCATATCATTTACACTGTTTTCATATTCGTTAAACCATATTTCGGGATTTTTATCTGGAATAGAAAAATTCTTCTGATGTTTGCGACAAAATAAGACAAAGAAAAAAGTTAAGTCAAGAACTGAAACCTATATGGCAATATTTTTAAATGCACTCGTTTTCCTCTATCAGCTTTGCAATATTTTCCTAAGATATTTCAGCAGCGACAAGTATCTAGTTCAGCTAACATAAAGGTTCATTTTTTTTCTTATCTGATTTTATACATTTAACATCTCACGACCAAAGCCTGGTAACCAAACCATATTGTCTTTTCTGATGCCTTTCTGTGAGCTACGTTACATCTAAACGAAATCGATACCCACAGAAAACTAAGCGGTGGTGTTATATTACTGCCACTTCCATTGAACAACTCCTGGCCATTCACTATGGATGTTGACTTTACTTGCATACATGCACTTAGGCAGACATAAAGGAAGGGAAACCCCACAAAGACCTGTTCGGACCACAGTGACAGCGCAGTGTTATTTTCAATACAAAGATCCTCAAAGAGATTTGACGTTTACAATTACCTGCGTGCTCCGGAGCAAAAAAGTACCGCATTATATGAGCAGACTTGGGAGGAACTCTGACATCGGTGCCTTCATTGCTTTCAAACACCTAAAACAAGCACTGAACCTGAACTCGGTGGCCTCACCCTGAATGAAAAATAAAGTGAAGATGAAGACCAAGGACCGCTGTGTCAGTGGCACACATTTTGCCATATCAGAATGTGTTTCCCATAGTCAAGTGACCGGTTATGACCAAGAATAACTTTTGATACTTCTTAGAGGCATAGAATAGCAGAAATGTGGGTCAGCTCTGCCCCGAGGGAGATATGAGAAGGTAAGGTAGAGGTTGCACAAATCCACAGTTGTAGCTCACAAAATCAAGCTCTTGTTCTTAAGTGGTATTGACACTGACCTCTCTGAGTGAAACAGCCCTAACAAGGTATTAACACAGTAAAAGCTTTCCTCACAGGAAGTGTTAGTACATATAGTGTGGAGCAAAGAGTAGGTTTCTGGCCTTTTGCACTAAAAGGCCGGTCTGCACACACACACACACGCACACACACACACGCACACACACACACACACACACACACACACACACACGCACGCACACACACGCACGCACACACACGCACACACACACGCACACACACACGCACACACACACACACACACACACACACACACACACACACACACACACACACACACACTGTGATCTTGTGATGGATTCTAATGGAATTTTATGCACTGCTGACGGGAGGATGTGTAGCATAGTTTTGCAGTTTATCACAAGTTCAAGGAAAATCATGGGGAGGAGAACTGAATGTTAAACATGGCTGAATAAAGCAGCTCACCTGAGGAAAAACTAGCAATTTATATGTTCCACCACAAAGCATTTATTTAAAAAAAAAAAAAAGACAGACATGCATGTTTTTTAAATGAACTTTCACATTAGTGAATAACTACAGTAGCGTGCCTTACTAATTTACTTTACCTATGTACGATTACAGCCAAGGTGATTATTTCCAGTTCCATGTACTGTAAATTCCGCGTGACCAAACTACCACCACCACCACTATGAGAACTACGAAATTTCCCAAACAAAGAAATAAGTGTGTATATGAAAGTTGTGTGTTCAGAGTGCGTCCACACTGTGTCAAGTATGCAAGGCGCTCACTGAGGAGCCTCATCTGTTCGGCGGCTGCTCAGGGCGGATGACAGCATGTCACCGCAGCAGACAGTGATGGATGCGCCACATTCCATACGCAACTCGGCCAATTGGACACATTAACAAGAGGCACCTGCTTTCCTCCCATGTACAAATCTATTAAAAGATAACAGCAATGGCGGCTTTCCCCTCTGTTAGAAAATGATTGCGCTGTTTGGACTATGTGGAGTGAAGCTTTCCCCTCGACATTGCTGAGCAAACAGTGCCATCTAGTGTGCGTAAAATATTCCTTATATGTTCCTAGAAACTGAAACTGTAGCTGTTGAGTGAAGTACTGTAGTTTTGCAGTTATTTTATTTCTTATACTTTTATTCTGCATTCATGACTCATGATCCAGAATGGTTCATGAGTAATGAAAATGTGACAAAAGGCGAAGACAAATTGTGAATGTGGGAACTGTTATGGTCATGTGGAATTACTGAAAAGTTTTAGAAACTTGGTACCGAAATTATTTTTTTATTTATTCACTTATTCACTTACATGTTGGATTTACATAGCTCAATAAATAAATAAATAAACAAACAAACAAACAAATAGCTTTTGGATGTTTTGCAGATTTCTTATTTATATTATTACACAGTCAGGAAAAAAACATTTTTTGTTATTGTTATTGTTATTGTTCTTGTTGTTGCTTTAATGTTTCCTGCAGATAAAGTTTGAATATTTAGGCTTCACTTCAAATTATGTTTTTTTTGTTTTTTTTCTGAATGAGAGAAATAACCCAACCCATCACCATCAATAAACATAATTCGGTGAGTTAAAAAAAAACAACAATGAATATGGTTCTTCTTAATGCTCATCTTAATGGTTCACTTTTTAAATAGCAAGTCGATTTATTTACACCTGGACGTACAGTACGGTATGTGTGCTAACCACTAAGCCGAACAAAAAGCCAATTTAGACATGGATTAACTTGCTCTGTCAGATTGTCCTTACTCTTGTTACTTTATTACTTCAGTTGATGATTTATTGAAGCTGACATTTATCAGGCGGTAACGTTTACTAATGTGCTACATAATGATAGTCATAACATAAAGCGTTGCCTTTTTACCGGTCTATTAATAAATTAAGCTGACTTTATTTGATATGACATAAGCAGTACAATGCAAGTCAACAGAACTGTAAACCTTATGGTGCCAAATGACCAAAACAACACCATATTGCGGGTCTGGACTATGCATCAGCTCACACACTCTCAGCCAGTCTCGCATTAACATTCTCCTGAAGAAAGACACTTCCTGATTAATATGGAGATCAGGGCCATGTTAACTCCTGCTGAGCTGGCCAGATTTCATTTGCACATTCAGATGAAACACATCCACACCTTCTTTCCATCCCTTAATCATCCATCACTCCATTCTCCACAGAGAAATTTGCATGTCTGCATCTAAGCAAGCGCTTAATAGTGTGGGGACAATATATCAGGTTTCAAGCTTGCATGTTTCCCTCATATACCCTTGATCTGTCTCAGTGGAGAAATTCCAATATGGACAATTTGGGAAATATAATAAATTGTATAAAGTGTATTTAACCCACCACGCACACAGACACACAGACACACACACACACACAGACACACTTAAAGACATACCACCAGGTGTTCATCTGCACTTGTATATGCCTTTACAGAGACATTGTAAATCTTCCTCCCTCTGGTGGTAATGAAAAGTAAACGATATCAATACACCCTCGTTTAGAAAGAATTAACACTAGGCCAGCGTACTACACTGCGTGTGTTGAAGAGATTTGGAAGACATGGTACATATTTTTATGGCTGACAGTTTGTTGAGATCTGAGAGTCGCCTTTAATGAAATTTACGGTTGTTTGAGAAGTGACAATGCACAACCGCGGCTTCCTTTTTCCGTGCTCTTCCCTAGCAGTTCTCCGTAACCAAGCAGTAAATCCGACCTTGTATTGTACCGGATGGCTCGAGTTGTCAGATATCACACAGTGACAACCCTTTTTACCATCATTGTCCTGACAGAAATATGATATGAGGAACTGCGGTGTCACATCACTTAGTGTGATTTACCCCACGTCGCCAGGCGCCATTTTAATCAATCAAATGTGTCACTTTTTACTGTAATGATCTTAAGGCAGAGCGAACCAACGTTAAGTGGATGAAGAAAGGCTTATCTGCAACTTGATTTATGACGGTGCTCCCCAAATGTAGCTGGGGTTCCATCTTCTTCCTAGAAACAGCATCTCTATTACACCGGCTAATAAGTAATGCAGGAAATACTTCAGGCCATAGGGGGAAGGGACACTTTTCTCCTTGTGTGATTAATCATCAAACCTATAGGCACTGATAAATCTTAGTGAAAATCACAGCTTTTTTTTCTGAGGTTAACTGACTTTCCTGCTTGCTGTGTTTTGTTTTTCTCTACACAAGACATAAGAGTAGACTGAAGAGTTTATCTAGCGCAACAGAAGTCCAGTTAACTATTCGAGTCAGAACCACTTTTAAATCTCATTGAATTAGACTTCAGACTTGACTTGCAATTCAGCCTTTGTGATTCCCAACTTGGACCAACCCACTTGGACTCATCAATGATAACTTGTACATAATAAATCTTTCCATGATACATGCTTTGTGTGCCAAAATGATCATTTATTTTTGTGTGTAGTTTAAACATGTACACTCTGAGCAGCTGTGTGTGTGTGTGTGTGTGTGAGTGCGTGCATGTGTGTGTGCATGCGCGTGTGTGTGTGTATGTGTGTGTGCGTGTGTGTGTGTGTGCGTGTGTGTGTGCGTGTGTGTGTGTGTGTGAGTGTGCGTGCGTGCGCGTGTGTGTGTGTGTGTGCGTGCGTGCATGTGTGTGTGTGTGTGCGTGTGTGTGTGTGTGTGTGCCAAATATCAGTAGAAATTTTTAAGGGAAATGTGTATGTTTGATTCAACTGACAGTAAAGTAATAGTTGAATAAAATATTCACATTTCCCTTTAAAATCGGTGAATGAATTATGAATGAGAATCATAAATCATGCTTTACATCCAAACTAGACTGAGAGAGTACCCAATCTTGTCTGATCTTGGAAGCTAAACAGGCATGGGCTTGTTTAGCACTAGGATGGGAGACAGCCTGAGAATACCAGGCGCTGTAAGCTTTACTGCCTCTTTACGGTCTGTGTGTGTGTGTGTGTGTGTGTGGAGCAAGCTTGTTGGGTTTCCTCTGGGTACAGTCCAAAGACATTCAGATTAGGCTAATGGCATTCCCAAATTGCCTGTAGTTTGTGAATTAATGTGTGAATGTGTGTGCGTACTGTATGTGCATTGGCACCCCGTCCATGGCGTGCCCCTCTTCATGCCCACAGTCTCCTGGGATAGGCTCCAGGCCTCCTGCAACCCTGTTCAGCAGGTGTGTCAAACTGTATCCAGAACGGGCCGGTGGGGGTGCAGGCTTTTATTCCAACCAAGCAAAAGCCACACATTAAAAGTCTATCGGAAGCCAAGAACGACTAATTAAACAGGTGGAATCAGGTGTGGCTTCTGGTTGATGGGAATTAAAGTCTTCACCCACAACAGCCCTTTATGCATCCAGTTTGACACCCCTGCTGTACAGGATAAGTGGGATAGAAAATGAATAAATGAATGAATGAATGAATGAATGAATGAATGATCATTTATAATAGATATAATCAACTATGAACATTCCCATGTTTAAAAATGTAAAACTTTGTGTTCTGTAATGACACAATGTAACCTCAAAACAATCACAACAACATAATGTTTTACTCACATGACTCAACTGCAAATCAAATTTAAATATAACCCAATACAAAATCTAAATTCTCATAAAGTACATAATGACCTTTGTATCACACGACAATTTCACAGTATGTTTATGCCCCACTGGCTCTTTGTATTCACAGCTTCATTTGCGGCTGGATAGAATTATTATGCTTTTATTCCCATGGAGAGAATATTGGAATTTCCTAAAAGAGCAACCCATAGGTTACCCATTACAAAACTATACACAATCAATAGCTAATTTCTCTGCATTGATTACCACCTGGTCATTTAACATGCACCCCCTAGCCAGTGTGTGTGTATGTGCAAGGTCTATGTGTGTGTCTAAGATGTTCCCCATTGGCCCCTGTGAGGATTACATTCATTGATCTCATGCAGAAGCCTACAAACATTAAATTGCTCATTAATCTTCATAAAGACTGCTACTGACCACAGCTGAGTCTATCTCTCTTTCTCTCTTCAGCAGGACTGCAGGAACAAACATGTCTCATCAATGTGCAGGTTTATAGTTCCAAAAGATTTACCAATTGTTAATAGGGACACTATGGAAAATGTGTCAGAGAAAATATCCTAATATCAAGCAATGATATCACATGAGCTGCATTTTATTTTAGCATTTGGCGACAAAATGCGTGATTATGGTCACATTTTAAGCCGTACACAAAGACGAATGAAAAATGAAATGAAACACATCCCAATGAAACACAAAAGTCACATACACTTGACAACAAGAGAAATTAACGAGCTTTAACGAGCTTTAAATACCTATAGCTCATTACTGTTCACATTTTCCATTTTGACTCAAATTATATCATGATTTTTACCTCATTTTACATTCATCATCTTATTTTCGTTGAGAGTCTCAGATGCATCACCTTTCGTCTAATTTAAATAAATCTATCATTTTGCAATTTCGATTTTCATGTAATTAAGATTCGAGATTACCACAGAATTCATACTTAAGTACATATTCCATGTATCTGTACTTTATTTTAGTAGTTTTATTAGAGAATGCTTTTTTTTATTTTTTCTCCACTATAACCTACATGTCCATAAATGTCCGTTCCTTTTACTTCACTAAAGGCATTAAGGCATTGCATTGCATAACCACAGCATTACATTCAGTTCACCAAAAAGATTAATGAATGTCCATCAAATGGTACTCCTTCAGCATGTTCATGCACAGCTGTGTCTGGTAATATCAAAGTGCAAACAATATTCAAAGTTCAAAGATTGTCATTGGCAGCAGAGCTACAGTAATACACTGATCTTGAATTTATTAAGTAGCCATGTCCAAACTGTATGTTTGTTTGCTAAACGATGCCTGCTAAAGCCCAAGTCATAGAGCTTTCTTCAATAATATAGGAGGAGGGGAAATCTGATTTTGAAGGAAATTCTAAAACATTACATGGCAATCAGTGATGAGTAAGATGACTGTGGCTTGTTCCTATTAGAGTCAAACACAAAGCTACTTTCTGCTCTTAAATTTATTCCACATGTATTTAGATGTTTCATTAATTTCATTGTGTTGTTGGTCTGGACTGCAATGTCCTGTTTGTATACAGTGCAGCGAAAATATTTGCCCCTTGAAGAATTTTACGTTTTTTTTGCAAAGTTGCCACATTGATCATCAAACTGATTTTAATACTAAACAAAGATAGCCCAAGTAAATGCAAAATACAGTTTTTGATTTCATTTATTTAAAAAAATAAAAAATAAAAATCTGTCTAAACCAACCTTCCCACAATCAGGTCTGATTATTGCCAGACATGTTGAATCAAGAAATCACTTAAATAGGACCTGTGTGAAAAAGTGAAGCATGCCAAAAGACCAACACAATCTAAAGTACTTCAAGAACAGATGAGAAACAAAGTAAAGTATCAGTCTGTATCCAGAGAACCACTGTTAGAGGGATTATCCACAAATGGAGAAAACTTCACAGGAGTGGCCGGTCTACCAAAATTACAAACAGAGCACAATGATGACTCATCCTGGGGCTCATAAAAGAGCACAGAACAGGATCTAAAGACCTGCAGGCGTCATTTGCCTCATTTAGAGTCAGTGTTCATGATTCAACAATAAGAATGAGTTTGGGCAAAAATGACATTCATGGGAAAGTTTCAAGGAGAAAGTCACTTCCTGAACAAAAAGGCTTGTCTCACATGTGCCAAAAAATATTGTGAATATCCTCAATACTTTTGGGCAAATATTCTGTAGACTGATGAGACAAGGTTTGGAAATTTTGGAAGGTGTGCATTGTGTTACATCTGGCATGAAACTAACACAGCATTTCACAAAAATAACATCATGCCAAGAGTCAGTATGGTGGTGGTGTTGTGATGGTCTTGAGCTGCTTAGCACTTGGTAACCCGTATGCCTGGACAACTTGCCATAACTGGTAGAACTATGAGTTCTGCATTTTACCAGAAAATACTGGTCCAGAGAATGTCCGGCCACCAGTTTATGACCTCAAGCTCAAGGTACACTTGACTGGTCCAAAACGCACCTAAACGCAAACACAACTAGTCCACTTCTGAATGGCTCAAAAATAACCAAAACTAAGGCCTCGTTAAAGTCTGGACTTAAATCTCATTGCGATACTTACTGTAAAAAGGCCTCTCATGCTGTAAAACCTTCCAATGTGGCTGAATTAAAACAAGGGTAGCACAACCAGTTATTAGGTTTAGGGGGCAATTACTTTTTTCACATAGGGACAGGCAGGTTTGGACAGCTTTTTACCCTTAATAAATGAAATCATCATTTAAAAACTGTATTTTGTATTTACTCGAGTTATCTTGGTGTAACATAAAATTAGTTTGAGGATCGCAATCATTTAAATATGAAAAAAAAAAATCAGGAAGGGGCAAATGCATAGCTGTATTCTTACTGGCATGGTAATTAAGCAATTTGAGTAGTGCCATAAGCGTACTGAAGTTCAGGACCCAGTCCTAATAAACAGTCTTACTTTGCTCTTCATCTCATAAAATGCACATGCAAACTTTAGCTATCTGCATAACAGTGATGACTATAGTCTGGACAACAGGTACTTTGACACCTAAAGCTGCTAATTGACTTTTATCATGTCTCAATGGCTCCAGTGACTGTTTACATGTATTCAGAACTTTGCGGCTACTAGCTTGAATTGAGTTCCCTGTTTAGTCTTGCTAATTATCACACTTGCACTGTCTGTGAGAAGCTACTAATGTGAGAAGCTTTCCTTTAGATACTTTTAGAATATGTCCCACTAGTGTGGTTGAGTCCTACAGAGACACAGGGGGTTGTAAAGCCCTGGTGTGAGACCCAAACAAATAAACAAGCTGGAACTGAGAGCTGTCTGGCAAGACCTTAATGCATCATATCCGTTCTGAAACATGGCTATATGCTGGTCCATTTGGACAAAAAAAAAAAAAAAAAAGAATCAGGTTCATTAATCACAAGAGATGCATGGTCAGGATTAGACACAATGGGAGCAACTCAACTACTATACTACAGTATACACTGATCCATAAGGGGAGACGTCTTCTCCCTAAAGTGGTGTTCCAGATGTTGAAAAAAAAAAAAAAGTTTGACAAGGCTGTAAATGGACCCTTTTACTGATGTTATCAGCCTTTTGTCTGTGGCTCTCCCTGGTTGAGGTAGGTAGTCTACCAAAAACACAATACATACAAATAATAGAACAGCCTTTCTGTCCACTGTATGGCCAAGTTCCCATATATAATAAAGTTGTCTCTCAGTGACCATTATATCCATCTGATACTTGGGTATCACTATGCTCCTTGGCTTGGGCCGTCAGGGATAACATCACGCTGGCATGACTATTGTCCTCATTACTGTTAACCCTTCCTTAGATTTAGGCTAAAGCCTAGGCTTAAGCTTTGTTGATGCTCATGGCCTTGATCCATATATCATCAATGTGATACTTACTGCCCTTGGGATGGTTACGAGCATAATTATGTTATTATGAATGTTATATGACATTTAGAAAGTTTGTCCTTTGACATTCATAAGCAGCACAGAGTTGGTGGACACTTTGAGAAGATGAAAGCAATTACTGTAGCACAAGAGTATTTATATCATGTGGTCACTTACTGACGTTGTTGGAAGATCAAGCATTCATAAGCATGCACTCCAAGAAGACATCACCCCGTGTTCATAGAACCAGAACTACATACTGTACATATCTTAATGTAGCCACTAGATGGAGATACTGTTCCAAAATGTCCCTTGAAAACGGACGGAAATTCCTTACTTTCTTTCTGCTGTTTTGAAAGCATTTTTGTTTATCATCTGAACTGATCATTATCTCATGAGAACCAGCTTGAATTGACCGTTCGCTGGAACTGAGAATGTAGGGACAACGCCAACCTCAACAAACCTTAACAAACCTTTGTGCTTACTCTGTTAAAATTTAAATACAGTGAAACAATAAACAGGAAGCAGAAAGGAATATCAACAATGCTTTGATAAGGAGAAAGAATTGAACATTCCTGGTCCATTGTTGTTTAATAAATAATCATACGTATTATGCACTTTTCCAAATCCACAAACTACATTATCGTACCAACAACCTCTGCAGATGACAGTATCTGTTTGCTGTGAACATGCTGAAAAGTGACAGTGACAATGCCATCCAATACTGGATCTGTGGTGGTTACTCACAAAAGCACAGGTATATCCCTAACTTATATTTAAGCCCTTTCAAGTAACAGGAGTGGTGCATACAACCAAAATAATGTTGAAGGAGAATCATTATTATTATTTTATTTATTCGTTTTTACAATTCAAAAGCAGGTCTGATATCCTTCACTTGCAACCAATGTTCAGAGGGTTAGAAATATAATAGAGGAATCAATTCAAAGCATTAAAACCTCAGGTTAAATGTAATGAATATGCAAATATATTATGTTCTATTTGGATTTATTGTCTGTTTATTGTTCAGACTCACTCGAAATTCTGCACAAATTAATTCTTTTTCTTTGTCCATCTGCTAAAAACATGAGAACAGACTTCTCTGGCATTTACAGTATTTATTACACTGCAAAATTCCCAGTGTTCATTTAGCACCCCAAGTGTTTATATATGACCTAATGGTCACAAATGTACTCTGAAAGTGTTAAATCAACACTCTGGGTGTTAATTCAAGACACACACAAGGATTTTGCTGTGTACATTGTACACACATTTATACAGCACTAAAATGCAAGCAGGAAATAATGAAAAATAATTAACTTTACTGATTTTTAGATGTTAGACCTGATAGTTTAAATGGCTGAAATAAAATCATGTCAATAAAAACATGTCAATAAAAACATGTATAGCTTGACAGAGAGACAGAGAGAGGGAAAGGAGAGAGGGAGAGAGAGAGAGGAGAGAGCAGAAGAGGAGAGAACAGAAAATAAGGAGAGATGGCAGTTAGGTCTGGTCACAGTCAATATGTATAAGGTGAATGTATATTTAGTGCAAAGTGCAAGCAGGGACTCCGGCAGGACTAACTATAACAGCATAACTAAAAGGGAGAGCCAGAAGGAAACACAGACATGAGGGCTCCCTGTGATGTAAAGCAACCAATCACCTCACCGTCAACAAACCTGAGTGATCAATGAGAGTGGGGAAGACAGCATCTAAACATACCAGTTCACCAGAATACTCTACGTCCATGAGTCCCCCAGATCTGCTCCTTTACCTAAGGTTAATCTATTTACAAAAATGCTTGGCTAAATAAATAGGTTTTTAGCCTAGACTTAAACACTGAGACTGTGTCTGAGTCCCGAACCTTAATAGGAAGACTATTCCATAACTTTGGGACTTTGTAAGAAAAAGATCTGCCCCCTGCTGTAGTTTTAATAATACGTGGTACTGACAGGCAGCCTGCATTCTTTGATTGAAGTAGGCGTGGTGGATTGTAAGACACTAGCAGTTCACTCAAATACTGTGGCGCGAGATCATTTAGTGCTTTAAATGTCAAAAGTAGTATCTTAAAATCGATTTTAATTTCACAGGGAGCCAATGCAGTGTAGATAAGATAGGGGACATGTGCTCGTATCTTCTGGTTTTAGTGAGGACTCTCGCTGCTGCATTCTGTACTAACTGAAGCTTGTTTATACACCTAGTTGAACAACCAGACAGTAAGGCATTACAATAGTCCAACCTAGAGGTGATAAAGGCATGAACTAGTTTTTCTGCATCATTTAGTGACAATATGTTTCTAATCTTGGCAATATTTCTAAGGTGAAAGAAAGCTATCCTGGTGATATTATCTACATGAGCTTCAAACGAAAGGCTGGAATCTATAATCACACCAAGGTCTTTTACTGTTGCATTTGATGGAACAGAAAGGCCATCTAAAGTTACAGTGTGATCAGAAAGCTTACTTCTAGCTACTTATCAGGATTAAGCAGAAGAAAATTAATTAACATCCAATTTCTTATGTCCTGCACACACTGCTCAATTTTAGCAAACTGGTTTTTCTCATCTGGTTTTGCTGAGGCATATAATTGTATGTCATCAGCATAACAATGAAAAATAATACCATGTTTACGAATTATGTTGACCAGAGGAAGCATGTAAAGGGAAAAAAGCAGTGGGCCTAAAACTGAACCCTGTGGAACACCAAACGCCACTTGAGAACATGAGGAATGGTCACCATCTAAATCTACAAACTGATAACGATCAGTCAAATAGGATCTGAGCCACAAGAGGGCAGTTCCCTTAATTCCTACTACCTTTTCTAATCTGTGAAGGAGAATACTATGATCAATAGTGTCAAAAGCTGCACTGAGGTCCAGTAACACAAGTATAGTGACGCAACCCTGATCATAAATCAATAGGAGGTCGTTTACTACTTTAACAAGTGCTGTCTCTGTGCTGTGATAAGGCCTAAATCCTCACTGATACAGTTCATTTATGCTATTTCTGTGTAGATGTGAACATAGCTGCTGTGATACTACCTTTTTCAGAATCTTGGAGATAAAGGGAAGGTTTGATATCGGCCTGTAATTAGAAAGCTGACTGGGGTCAAGGTCAGGTTTCTTGATTAGCGGTTTAATAACGGTTAATTTAAAGGATTTGGAGACATACCCACTACTGAGTGAACAGTTAATTACTTTCAACAGTTGTTCTATTATTGCTGGTACTATCTGTTTGAGAAAATGTGTCGGTATAGAATCTAATATACAGGTTGACGATTTTGAAAAAGAGATGAGTGAAATTAGTTCCCTCGCTTCAAGGGGAGTAAAGTATTCTATTCTGTTGTGAAAGTTAAAAAGCGAGGTGGGGGGAGGGAGGAGGAGTTTTACTGTGTAAGACGGGGCGAGGGAAGGGGCTAATTCCACACACACAAACATACACACGGCGCCTACGCGCACAAACGCTTAACTTTTTTTAAAGGTAAAGTGCAGGTTAATTTGCTTTATTTTTACTTTATATATTGTATTAATCATTTTTCTGTATTTTTTTTTCTGCTGTGGAACGAATTATTTGAGTTTTCATTATTTCTTATGGGAAGATTTGATTTGGTTTATGAGTGTTTTGGAATACGAGCCCGCTTCCAGAACGAATTATGCTCGTAATTCAAGGTTCCACTGTACATGTCTTTGCAAGTCAGCACCTCGTGGACAGATGACAGGTTAAAAGCCAGACTTTCACTCCTACCACAGTGCATATACTACACACAATATTCCCCTTCTCTTTCACTGGAATATTTTGATAATTTACTGTATCAACAGAAAAGCTCCTGCGTGTTATCTCATCCTATCCTGCAATCTTACTGCCTGCCTTTTGGATCCAATGTCTTTCACATTGCTCCAGTCCATCTTGGACCATGAATAGCTTTGTGTTATCTGGTCATTTACCTACTGCATTCAAGACATTGACGGTTATCCCCATTAATTAAAAACATCAGCAACTAATAAGACGTTTTATTACATTTCTTTTTTTTTTCTAAAATTCTCAACTGCACGGTCTGAACACTTAAATGGACTCAAATGCACACTCTACTATATTTCTCTTAACAATCTCCAAGATCCTAACCAGTTGGCTTTAAAAAGGCATATTCCGCAGAAACTCATCTTTGCCCATCAGCCAGGTCAGCCAAAATGTCATTAGTTTTCATCTGCCTCTACCTTTCAGTCGACAGTCGACCCCAGGAATCCCTTTGTGTATTCTCATGATCTTGGAATTTGTGGCAAAGCATGGTAAGGGTCTGCATCCTACCTGAGGGGGCAGTAACATCAGTTCATGTGGATAAGATCCACATCTGCTTCTGTTCTCCCTCTGTGCTCTTGGTGAGGTCATATCCTCACCTGAAGCTTCATGCCACTGCTATGAAAATGGCACTCATCTCACTCTCTCCTGTCCTCCTTTAGACACCTGTTTCCCCATAGGTCTCAGTTTAACTGACAGATGACTAATTCTATTAGTTAATCCAGCTGTTTTAGCAGTTTTCAATTAATGTATTTTTGAGCATACATTGCATACATAGTATTGCAGGTACTAACTGATGGGCAGTGTGTTCTCATATGTCATGTACTTCATCTAACACAATTTAATGTTTACGTAAAGGAGGTCTGAGTACAGAGTGTTATTTTCACTCACTCAATCATCGCCTGTACCGCCTTATCCTGTATACAGAGTCACAGAGAGCCAAGAGCTTATTCCTCAGGGCACAAGGTGTGATACAGACTGAAGGGGGTGCCAATCTATCACAGGACAGAAGAGAGATGATATACTGCAAAAAAGTATTCAGGGTTTTTATAACTAAAGAGGTAAGGGATATGCTTGGTATTTGTTTTAATGTGATAATTTATGTTTCTTTATTTATTTATTCTATGTTAATCTAAAATAAGTTGCACACGCTAATAATTCTTTGAACTGCCTTTAGCTTAGATTACACATTAGGGCACATTTTCCATGGAATTGCTTCAACAACCTTATGCAATATTTATTTAGAGTTAAATATATATATTATTATTAATGATGGGAGAGTAGAAACACTCTGTAAAAAAAGTTCAGCTCAGGATAAAGTTTTTATGTGGAGATAAGGTCAGGATTCTGTCATGGCAAATTCATGTGTAAAAATGATTCCTCCCAGGAATCTTGCACCCAGAAACACTCTTTTGCAATTTGAGCCCAATGAATCTTGCCATTGTTTCACCAGAGAAGACAATACATTGAAGAGATAACCTGGTCATTCAGTACATTTAGGTCAGGTGACTTTATTTTGCTGCCACTTAACATTGCTGAGCCTAAACCTGACCAAGTGAAGCAACCC
Source organism: Clarias fuscus (assembly GCA_030347435.1). Classification (NCBI taxonomy): domain Eukaryota; kingdom Metazoa; phylum Chordata; class Actinopteri; order Siluriformes; family Clariidae; genus Clarias; species Clarias fuscus. Next base: position 13,456,515 of record CM059208.1, on the reverse strand, counting down.
CAGATCATAACCATCTCTCCAGAGGCTTACACAGTGGGCGTTATGTGTGATGGGTACATCACCGCATGCATTTCCCATTTTACCCTGACATTGCCAATCACACTAGCTTGGAATAATGTAAATCCCAACTCATCCGACCATGTGATTTTCTTCCGCGTGATTTTGCTCAAAAGTCCAATCTTTATGCTCCCTAGCAAACTGATGCTTTTTTTCCTGGTTAGACCATTACAAGTGGTTTTATCATCGAACATCTGTTTATTCCCAATTCTCACTACTCGAGTTCTCGTCACATTATTTGTGTAGAAATGCTTTTACCTTCTTACCTACCAGCTGGCTTGTTGGTCTAGAGGTATGATTCTTGCTTAGGGTGTGAGAGATTAGAGTGTAAGAGCAATTGAGCAATGATGTGGTTTCTACTTGAGATTTTTAACTCATGCAACTTCACAATAATAATATGAAATTATTTGTCTTCAACTTGGCAGTGCTGGAACTCAACCCCCAAACTTCCGATCAGTAACCCAGTAACCAACAGCTTTAACTGTTTGAGCCACCACTGGTCATTCATTTTTTTTTCTATTAAACTTGATTTCTTCAGTGAAGTTGATGGGTCAGTAATATTCAAGTTCCCTTTCAAAAGCTACACTCGATGCTGCGTGAAAACGCTATGGGAACATCTCTTTGTTGCCCGGTTGTGAAGCCTGTGCATGTCAAAACCGCCGAATACCTTCGGCTTATAACCTCTGCCAGGCATGACGTCACCGAATAAGGTGCACCTGCAGGTTATAAATAGGAGTGAACCGGAAACATCCTCACATCTTTTTGTCTTCAGGACCACTTTGTGTTTGCATGTGCATGTGCAAGCCATAACGAAAGCAAAAATAAAATAACAGCATTAACTCACCGATATGGCGGAGTTGCTCAAGAGATGCGTGCCTCCGTGCAATAGATCTCTTTCGAAGGGGGATCTTAATGAATTTTGTCTCAAGTGCTTGGGGGAAGAACACGCTCGCCTCGGGCTTCAGGGAGATTGTGAGTACTGTGATCTTCTCCCCATTAAGGTGCTTCGCGCGCAGCTCGCTTTCTTTAAAGAGAAACCGCGAGCCACGGCGCATTCCTGGGGCTCGCGTGCTGATCTGGCAGACGCGCATGAGATGGAATTTCCAATTTCTGTCTCGGTCTCTCTGGATCAGGAAGTTTTAGCATCCGCTTCGCAAGCGCGCTCCAGCGCTTCTTGTGAAGGAGCGGAAGAATCCTCCTCTCTCGCACCTCCTCTCCCTCAACGCTCCTCCAGTGCTGACAGAGCTTATGAGGAATTATTAGAGGTTATAACGCGTGCGGTCGAGCGATTGCATATCGACTGGCCACAGAAGCGAGATTCCCCCAAGCGTTCGAGATTGGACGACAGGTTTCTGTCGGGTGGCCGGGGGGAGGAGCCTCAACGTCTCTCTCTCTCCCCTTCTTTGGTGACCTCCATGATGAATTAACTCTTTCATGGAGCAAGCCGTATTAATCACATGTTTTTGTGCCATCGACTTCGACTTATTCGAATATCGTTGATGTGAAAGCACGCGGTTATATGATGATGCCCCAGATAGAAGAGACGCTTGCGGGCTATCTCTCTCCTGGGACATCATCCTCCCTGAAAAAGCCTACTCTCTCCTCCAAGCCGTGTAGATTGACATCTGCTTTGGTGGGGAAAGCTTTTCAGGCAGCAGGTCAGGCTGGCGCTTCACTGCACACCATGGCGGTTTTGCAGGCTTACCAGGCTGACCTGCTGAAGGACCTGAGCACCGGCGGGGTTATTGATGACAGGGCGTTTGCAGAGCTGCGCCGAGCCACAGACCTGTCTCTCCGTGCAACCAAGCAGACGGCCCGTGCTGTGGGCCATTCTATGGCTGCCATGGTATCCACGGACAGGCATCTGTGGCTGAACCTCACGGGCATCAAGGATAAGGATCATGCTGTTCCCCTTGATGCCCCCGTCTCGCCTTCTGGCCTCTTTGGCGACGCTGTTAATTCTGTCGCCACTAGGTTTCGGGAGGCGAAGCTATATGAACAGGCCTTTGGGAGGTTCCTTCCCCGCCGTGCTCAAGAACCGGGACTGTCGGCCACCCGGCCCCGGCCAGGGCTGGCCCCTATCAGGTGTGAGGTGCAGAAGGAGAGCGTGACCAGCCACGCACCCCCTTGTAAAGACTGGGGTGGGGCTCGCCGCTCTTCTCAGAAATCTGCTTCGAAAAGACCAGATCTGAGGAGCTTCCTCTCTTCAAAGAAGAAGCCCTGAGGTTCGTGCGCCTGGGGCCATGGGGGTGTCTCCCCCCAGGGAGGGGCGCCTGGATTTTCATCACAAAACAGGGCCTCCTCCCTGGCACTCCAGTCGGGCTACTACAGTCGGTACTTTTTGGTGCCCAAGAGAGGGGGGGGGGTTGCGTCCAATCTTGGATCTTCACGGCTTGAACCGCTATCTCAGAAAATCCAGATTCAAAATGTTGACTGTCAAAATGATTGTTTCTCAAATCCAACTAGAGGATTGGTTTGTGACAATCGATCTCAAGGACGCATATTTCCATATAGAAATATTACCATAGCACAGGAAGTTCCTGACGTTCGCTTTTGGGGGCGAAGCTTACCAGTATCGGGTCCTTCCATTTGGCCTAGCTCTGTCACCCCGCACATATACAAAATGCATGGATGCAGCTCTGGCTCCTTTACGGCATCCGTATTTTGAATTACATAGACGACTGGCTGATTCTGGCCCAGTCTCAGTGGACGCAATGGCCCACACGTGGCTCAGATTACGCCTTTATGCGTTTCCACCTATAGTTCTGCTCCCAGGAGTCCTGGCGAGGGTCCGTCAACAGGGTTTGCACCTCTTATTGATAGCGCCCCATTGGCTGACCAGAGTGTGGTTCTCGGATCTAATATCTCTCTTCTGTCTCAGGCGCACGGGACAATACTTCATCCCCGACCTGAGCTCTGGAACCTTCACGTTTGGCCCCTGAACGGGACCAACTAAGACATGCTGGGCTTTCAGCCAGCGTAATTGAAACCATTTTAAGTGCCAGGGCTCCCTCCACTAGAAGAACTTATGCCCTCAAATGGAGTGTATTTGAAAATTGGTGCATGGCAAGACATGTAGACCCAGTTCACTGCCAGATTGTTTCAGTGCTGGAGTTTCTGCAAGATAAGTTGTCCTCGGGCTTATGTCCTAGTACGGTCAGAACGTACGTAGCCGCTGTTTCGGCTTGTCACGCTCTGAATGATGGGGTTTCTGTGGGCAAGCACCATTTAGTTGCCCGTTTTATTCGTGGAGCTAAACGGTTGAAGCCGCCCACTAGAGCGACGGTCCCTTCATGGGACTTAACTATCGTACTCGAAGGCCTGGCCGACACCCCTTTCGAACCACTAGAGTCATCGCCTGTCAGGCTTCTGTCTCTTAAGATGGTTTTTCTTATGGCTATTACCTCTTTGAAGAGGATTGGGGATCTGCAGGCTCTGTCAGTCTCCCCATCCTGCCTAGACTTTGCCCCTGGGCTAGTCAAAGCTATTCTGCATCCTCACCCGAACTATCTTCCCAAGGTTCCATTCTCGACCATGCACCCAGTTGTTCTCGAAGCCTTCTGTCCTCCGCCTTTCACAGCTCCGGAGCAGGAAAGACTTCACTTACTGTGTCCAGTACGTGCTCTTCTGATCTACGTCCATCACACTAGCCAGTGGCGTAAGTCAGAGCAGCTCCTTATTTGCCATTGGGGTCGCAACGGGGGGGAGGGGGAGGGGGGGGTTATGCGGCTGCCACTAGACAGACTTTGTCACACTGGGTGAGAGATGCCATTGCCCTAGCCTATGAGGCGCGTGGTCACACTTCGCCTCTGGGAATCAGGGCTCACTCAACCAGGGGGATTGCCTCATGGATTGCCTTGGCAAGAGGCGTCCCCCTGCAGCAGGTGTGTGATGCGGCGGGCTGGTCCTCTCCACACACGTTTGTTAGATTTTATAGTCTGGATGTCAATGCTACTCCGGGTTCGCGGATCCTTGAGTCAGCATCCCAGAGCTAGGTCTGAGACCTCCTCGGCTTGTGCGCACACGCTACACAACCTGGGGGTCCAGACACTTGCAGTGCGGCGGCGTTGGTATTCTCGTTCCCATAGCGTTTTCACGCAGCATCGAGTGTAGCTTTTGAAAGGGAATGTCTCGGGTTACTTGGCTGTAACCCTGTTCCCTGATAAAGCGGGAACGAGATGTTGCGTTCCGATGCCGCACTGCAGGCGTGCCTGGACGTCCTTCAGACAAAATTGACCTGAGGATGTTTCCGGTTCACTTCTATTTATAACCTGCAGGTGCACCTTATTCGGTGACGTCATGCCTGGCAGTGGTTATAAGCCGAAGGTATTCGGCGGTTTTGACATGCACAGGCTTCACAACCGGGCAACAAAGAGATGTTCCCATAGCGTTTTCACGCAGCATCTCGTTCCCGCTTTATCAGGGAACAGGGTTACAGTCAAGTAACCCGAGACGTTTCAAGTGTTAGTAATGTGTTGGACAGTCCTTAATCCAATTCCATTAATTTGGTAATGTGCCAAGTTATTTTCTTTGCTTGATTCAGGCCAAACGTTTGATGGGTCAAAAAGCCAGTTACATCCTTTCCATGACTACGTGGTTCATTGATGCAGAAAACAGAAACTACTCACTGCATCAGTTAGGGTTAAAATAATTGTTGCCAGCTGAAATCACTACAATAAATATCCAATCAAAGGCTCATAAATATTTGCTTGTTTAAAACCTTAGGTGGCTTTTTTTTTGGCAAGGCAGTGTATGTTTTTAATTCTTTTATTATGATTGTGTAGTAAATCAAACAGAAAGCAGTGCCAGAAAATTAGATCATGGAAAAAAGTTGATTTGAATTTTGTTGCATATACCGTAAAACCTTGTTTTAATGGTGCAAAATATTGAGAAATATGAGAAAACATATTCATTAAAAACAAAGCTGCAAATTAAGATCACAGCATTTTCAGCCCACATGTTTTAGTTTTATTTCAGTACATGACGACTTTCTGTCATAAACTGTGAGGAAATGTCCATAAATTCAGTAAAATACCGTATAAATAATACACGATTAAACCGTACTTCACCAAACTTGCAATTATCGTAGAATTTACAGTGAAAAACTGTAATTAGTTTTACAGAGTAAGACCTTAAATTTAACAGTGAAAAACATGAAAATATGGTGTATTGCAATAAAATTTGCGATACACTGTATTTACTGTGTTTTTTAGGATTTCTTTGAATTAAAATGCACAACCAGAAGCATTAATCGGCTATACCCAAATAATGAAGGGATGCCTCTTCACAGAACCTAAAATAGTTACTTTATTTATATTTTCTACTGCCCAGTCATGAGGAATATGTACCATTATGGATATGACATTCCTGAAAATAGCACTTACCATATCTGACTATGAAAAATCATGAGCTTAAAATAAAACAAATGCTTTAAAAACTTGAAGCAGTGAGACATCACATACAGTAAGTGAACCACCAGATGTTGACATCTGTGTTATTATAGTATAGTAAAAAAACTTTGTTAAAAACATTTTTTCATTGGAAGATCGTTTCACGGAGTTGCCCTCTTTACATGACTTATTACAAATCGTCACGGTGTGCGCCTGTGATAGGCGTGCACCTAAATCTTATAATGGCCCCATTATAAGATGCGCCCAAGGGACTTCAAAGTCGTTAATGGTATTCCTCCCTGGCCACCGTGGCGAGGACAGCTGCGAGCACACGCCACTCTGCCCGCCGCCAGCAGGGCACTGCCCACCAGACCTGCACGTGCACACCTTTCCTTCCCTTTTTACCTCAAAAACATTATACCTTTCCCCTAAGACCTCGCCTCGTGTGTCATGCGCACTCCGTGTTGTTGCCGCCCGTGTGCCAAACTGGTTACAAAATACATAAACATATTTGACACCCCTGTGCATTGTGCACTTAAAAACCACAATGCATATATATTTTTCTGTGTAACATTGTAATAAAAGCCCTTCTATAAAATTGTGTTTCTGAACTGTCTGCCTAAAACGCTTAAAATATCCAGCCTGACATTTGTATATTTGATTTTGAGAATTGAAATATTGTTTCGCTGTCTTTATTTAAAAAAAATAAAAAATACATGGAACCATGTTGATGTCCAAGCCTTGAATAGATTTTGATGGGTTTTAATGATTTGATTTAGGTTTGTATTCATCGATTAGTATAAAAGTACTCTTAATAGTTTCTTAACAGTAAAATCAGAATGCTTAGCAATGTAACTTCTACAGGTATCTCTTCTAGCTCCCAGCTAGTGTGATAAAATGAGGCTTTCACAGAATTGCTGAATGAATTCACTGTGGTTATTTATAATAAAAATAGTCCAACTTTATTTACTTTCCCCGGTCAGGCTCGATTCCCGTCTCTGTGTGCATGGAGTTTGCATGTTCTCCCCGTGCTTGGTGGGGTTCCTCCTGGTACTCCGGTTTCCTCCCACAGTCCAAAGACATGTAGGTTAGGTTAATTGGCGTTCCCAAATTGCCCATAGTGTGTGAATGAGTGAGTGTATGTGTGTGTGTCTGTGTCCTGCGATGGATTGGCACCCTGTTCAGGGTGTACCCTGCCATGTGCCCTAAGTCTCCTGGGATAGGCTCCAGGCCCCTGTGACCCTGAATACAGGATTAAGCGGTATAGATTATGAGTGAGTGAGTGAGTGAGTTTCTGCTTTGTGAAATAATAATAGGTTTTAACCAAAAACCTTTAAATCAGACTGATTTGCTGTAAAAAACATGGTTATGAATCGTAATTGTTACAATGTAAACCCTGGAATTTGACGGCTATAAACATTTTTTATACTAACATAAACATTTTAGACAGTTATAAACATAAAAAAATAAAACAATTAAAATCCGTAAAATATACAGTATAATGAATGTATTTTTTTACCCTAAAGTTCTGGCAACCACAGCTGCCGTTTTGTTTACCGTAAAATTTACGTTTTATTTTTTACAGTGTAGAATATACTGTAAAAACATGAAAACCCTGAAAATACCATTCTTTGTTTGTTTGTTTTAATTTTTGTGATTAATGTTTAGAAAAATAAAAAATGAAACATTTTAAAATATTAGATTCCTAAGATCGATAAAAATGGATTTACAAAGCAGACATGTCCAAGTTATGAAAGTTATGTTCATGCATTCAATACTTGGTCAGGGCTCTTTTAGCATGAATTAACGTGATCAGCCTTTGAGGCATTATTGAAGACAAGGTTGCTTTGATAGCAGCCTTCAGCTTATCTGTATTGTTGGGTCAGGTGTTTCTCATCTTCTTGACAGTACCCAGTACCCAGAATTTACACTTTATGGATAGTACTGTAATTTACCCAAACTTGAAAATAGATAGATTTTCTATGGGATTCAAGTAAAGTGAGTTGGCTGGCCAGTCAAGCACATTAACATCATGGTCAGCAAAGCAGTTAGTAGTAGTTTTGGCACTGTTGGCAGGTGTACTGTAACCTGTACTGCTGGAAAAGGAAATCAGCATCTCCATAAAGTATCTCTGCAGACAGGAGTATGAAGTATGAAGTATCGCCTAGTAAACAGCTGCATGACTTGATAAACCACAGCCTCTCAGTTTCTCTTTAGTCCAGGAAAGATGCTTCTGACCTTGCCTCTGGTTCAGGAGTGGTTTGAACCTAATAATGCAGGAGCCGTAGCCCATTATCTGAAGACGTCTATATGGTGCGGCTCTTAATGTACTTGTACTTGTACATCTTTTCCTATAACACTTTTCCCTTCCAGTCAACTTGTCATGATTATGCTTTCATACAGCACAATGTAAACAGCCAGCCATTTCAGCAAAGACCTTCAGGGGCCTACACTCCTGGTGGATGGTGCTGATGATCTTCTGAAAACTGTCACGTCAGCAGTCCTCCGCATGATAGTGAGTTTATGTTCTGAACTAGATCGAGCATTTACACTTTATGGATAGTACTGTAATTTACCCAAACTTGAAAATAAATCTTTACATTTTTTGAGATACTGCATTTTTGATTTACAAGAGATAGTAAGCCATAATCATAATCAAAATAATTGAAATAAAAAATTATCTTGAAATATTTCACTTAACATGTAAGTGAATCTACAATATGAGTTTTTTTTTCCTTTATGGATAAAATTACAAAAAGAAAAAGTTTTTTTGAGATGCACTTTTACACAAATTTCTCATGCATCTTTTAAGAGTTGTAATGATATTACTCTGCTTAATTTCTTTTTGCACTTCAGCAAAACTAGTGCAAGTGAAAGCAGAAGCAAAGGGGAAAAAATAGACGTATCGATTGGGAAGTGAAACATAAGGTTGCACTACAAACTAAATTTACCATACTGCCTACACTACAATATTTGTTTAGTAAAAAACATAGTGTTTGCACCACATACAATATTCGCATAATGACCTATTTCGCAAAACATATCAGATGCATATCGACAGCAAATGCATATGTGTCATTTATTACTGCTGGCGTAAGTGCAATGACAGTAACAGAATGTAAACATCCTTTTTTTCTTGGTTTCATCATTGTCCCCAAATTCACTAAATCATTTAATTCTCGCATGACAGGCTCTGTGTTGCATAGCTCATATTTCCACTATGCTGGTCACGTGACATTTTTAATATGTCTTTAGCAGCTACACATCTATTTAAGTGTTTCGATGCACAAGAGCTCCGTAAACCACAGATAAACCACAAGCCCACACACACACTGTTGGTCTTGTTTTATGCTTATGTTTGAGTCCATTAAGTCCAAAGATCAGAATAAGCACAAATATGTGGTTTAGTCACCATTCCATTGTTTTGTTTCAGATTTTTTAAAAGTAAACTGGTATTTACATTCAACTAGTTCAATATCAGCCCCCATGTTTCATGTTTTATGTGACACTGTTCTACACTGTCAGGCATTAGTCTACTTACAAAAATCATGTATGCTAGCACGCTGCTGGCCTGGCTGGACACATGAACGCAAAGACGAATAGTCACTGTACATTTCTGTTATGCGTCCAGTGTGATTTAATAAAGCTTTAATTTAAAACTAGTGGCTCAGTAAAAAAAAAAAAAAAAAAAACTAATTGTATAAAATTAAAATTACACACTATGAAAATCTCCAAACACCATATTAGAGTTTATTTGTCAAAGTATTCTAGGGATTTGAGCAAATGTTAAAATCTGTAGCTCAAGTACACAAAGCTAAGAATACAAAGGAATTTCAAATGTTCTGCATGGAGGCTGGGTCAAGATTGTCAGGGATAACCCCTAGAGGGCGCCAAAGCGCCCTGTAATTTCGTTTGTAGTTCCTTTGTTTAGACTTCAGTTCCCATGTGGCAACTCGGTCAGGTGACCAGGGGGCGCTCACCTGAACCGAGTTGGTTATTAGTTTTATGATAAATAGGTTAGTTTCAGTTAGTTTCTTGTCTTGCAACTGTTCATTTATATTAGTCATGATCTGCCTGTTTCCTACTGTCTTTTGTTTCGTCTATTCGTGTTTTTGTTTCATTTAAAGTATCTTTGTTTTGTTGAGTTTCCCTTCCCTGTTTTGTGTTTAAATAAACATCGTTTCCGTTACCACCTGGATCCCCTGCGTTTATGCCGCACAACACCCCCGGAAACGTGACAGATTGCAAGACCTAAAAAGAGGCATAGCAGAGGAGCCCTTCCCCGGGGAGATTCTTTTTGGGGGGGGCAACGATGTTTGGAGTTTGGGCAGCCGGCGTGGAAGGTAGCCGGGGAACCAAACGGCGTAACGGCAAAAGAGCGGAGTGTGAGCGGGACGTGCAGCTGGGAGCAGCCTCCCAGAGTTATTGGAGCAGCTTTCGGCGATGCGCTCTGCGAAACGAAGAGCGCATTCGTGACCTGCGGGAGCAGGTGGCCAGGCTCCAAGGGCTGCTAGCACAGCTGCACCGCGCCGCTGAGCACAGCGAGCTGCTGCCGCTGCAATGCGGCGAAGAGGAGGGCGAGCGACCGTCGCTGCACTGTGCCTTCGAGGACGGCGAGCTTCCGTCGCTGCACTGTGCCTTCGAGGACGGCGAGCTACCGTCGCTGCACTGTGCCTTCGAGGACGGCGAGCTACCGTCGCTGCACTGTGCCTTCGAGGACGGCGAGCTACCGTCGCTGCACTGTGCCTTCGAGGACGGCGAGCTTCCGTCGCTGCACTGTGCCTTCGAGGACGGCGAGCTACCGTCGCTGCACAGTGCCTTCGAGGACGGCGAGCTACCGTCGCTGCACAGTGCCTTCGAGGACGGCGAGCTTCCGTCGCTGCACAGTGCTGCCGAGGATGGCGAGCTTCCGTCGCTGCACAGCGCCGCTGAGGATAACGAGCTTCCTCTTCCCCCGCCGCCGCCTTCATGCGCCGCCGAGGAGCACGAGCTCCATCCTCTTCCTCCGCCGCCGCCTTCATGCGCCGCCGAGGAGCACGAGCTCCATCCTCTTCCTCCGCCGCCGCCTTCATGCGCCGCCGAGGAGCACGAGCTCCATCCTCTTCCTCCGCCGCCGCCTTCATGCGCCGCCGAGGAGCACGAGCTCCATCCTCTTCCTCCGCCGCCGCCTTCATGCGCCGCCGAGGAGCACGAGCTCCATCCTCTTCCTCCGCCGCCGCCTTCATGCGCCGCCGAGGAGCACGAGCTCCATCCTCTTCCTCCGCCGCCGCCTTCATGCGCCGCCGAGGAGCACGAGCTCCATCCTCTTCCTCCGCCGCCGCCTTCATGCGCCGCCGAGGAGCACGAGCTCCATCCTCTTCCTCCGCCGCCGCCTTCATGCGCCGCCGAGGAGCACGAGCTCCATCCTCTTCCTCCGCCGCCGCCTTCATGCGCCGCCGAGGAGCACGAGCTCCATCCTCTTCCTCCGCCGCCGCCTTCATGCGCCGCCGAGGAGCACGAGCTCCATCCTCTTCCTCCGCCGCCGCCTTCATGCGCCGCCGAGGAGCACGAGCTCCATCCTCTTCCTCCGCCGCCGCCTTCATGCGCCGCCGAAGACTTCGAGCTCCATCCTCTTCCTCCGCCGCCGCCTTCATGCGCCGCCGAGGACTTCGAGCTCCATCCTCTTCCTCCGCCGCCGCCTTCATGCGCCGCCGAGGACTTCGAGCTTCCTCTTCCTCCGCCGCCGCCTTCATGCGCCGCCGAGGACTTCGAGCTTCCTCTTCCTCCGCCGCCGCCTTCATGCGCCGCTGAGGACTTCGAGCTCCATCCTCTTCCTCCGTCGCCGCCTTCGTACGCCGCTGAGGACTTCGAGCTTCCTCTTCCTCCGCCGCCGCCTTCGTACGCCGTTGAGGACAGCGAGCTTCCTTTTCCTCCGCCGCCGCCTTCATGCGCCGCCGAGGAGCACGAGCTCCATCCGCTTCCTCCGCCGCCGCCTTCATGCGCCGCCGAGGATCACGAGCTCCATCCTCTTCCTCCGCCGCCGCCTTCATGCGCCGCCGAGGATCACGAGCTCCATCCTCTTCCTCCGCCGCCGCCTTCATGCGCCGCTGAGGATCGCGAGCTTCCTCTTCCTCCGCCGCCGCCTTCATGCGCCGCCGAGGAGCACGAGCTCCTTCCTCTTCCTCCGCCGCCGCCTTCATGCGCCGCCGAGGAGCACGAGCTCCTTCCTCTTCCTCCGCCGCCGCCTTCATGCGCCGCCGAGGAGCACGAGCTCCTTCCTCTTCCTCCGCCGCCGCCTTCATGCGCCGCCGAGGAGCACGAGCTCCATCCTCTTCCTCCGCTGCCGCCTTCATGCGCCGTTGAGGACAGCGAGCTTCCTCTTCCTCCGCCGCCGCCTTCGTGCGCCGCTGAGGATCGCGAGCTTCCTCTTCCTCCGCCGCCGCCTTCGTGCGCCGTTGAGGACAGCGAGCTTCCTCTTCCTCCGCCGCCGCCTTCATGCGCCGCCGAGGAGCACGAGCTCCTTCCTCTTCCTCCGCCGCCGCCTTCATGCGCCGCCGAGGAGCACGAGCTCCATCCTCTTCCTCCGCCGCCGCCTTCATGCGCCGCCGAGGAGCACGAGCTCCATCCTCTTCCTCCGCCGCCGCCTTCATGCGCCGCCGAGGAGCACGAGCTCCATCCTCTTCCTCCGCCGCCGCTGTCATGCGCCGCCGAGGACAGCGAGCATCCTCATCCTCTGCCGCCCTGCGTCACCGAGAACGGCGAGCACCCACTGCCTTCACCGCCCAGCGTCAAAGAGGACGGCGAGCTTCCTCCGTCTCCGCCGCCCTGCTTCAACGGGGGCATGAAGCCACCTGACCCACAGGACATAGGTGCCAGCCTATGGGTGAGAGGGGCGGACATTGGACCCTGGGGGGGATGCCCTGGACCTCCTGTGGCGCCCCGGAGTTGCGCCCTTTGAGGGGGGGTTATGTCAGGGATAACCCCTAGAGGGCGCCAAAGCGCCCTGTAATTTCGTTTGTAGTTCCTTTGTTTAGACTTCAGTTCCCATGTGGCAACTCGGTCAGGTGACCAGGGGGCGCTCACCTGAACCGAGTTGGTTATTAGTTTTATGATAAATAGGTTAGTTTCAGTTAGTTTCTTGTCTTGCAACTGTTCATTTATATTAGTCATGATCTGCCTGTTTCCTAGTGTCTTTTGTTTCGTCTATTCGTGTTTTTGTTTCATTTAAAGTATCTTTGTTTTGTTGAGTTTCCCTTCCCTGTTTTGTGTTTAAATAAACATCGTTTCCGTTACCACCTGGATCCCCTGCGTTTATGCCGCACAACACCCCCGGAAACGTGACAAAGATTGCATTCCACTCTTGTTAGTCTTTACTGCTGTTTTTCTGTCGAGGGGAAGCCTTACCAAATATTTACTTTGGGTAGTACATATTTTTCTGCCAAAAAATAAAATGTAATTAAAATAAATTAAAATAATAATAAAAAGGCAGCACTGTGGCTTAGTGGTTAGACTCGTGCCCTAAATCTCCTGGGATAGGCTCAAGGCCCCTTGCACCTCTATATACAGGATATAGTGATATAGATGATGAGTGAGTGAGTGAGTGAGTGAGTGAGAGAATAATAATAATAATAATAATAATAACAATTATTAGTAGTAGTAGTATTATTATTATTATTATTATTATTATTATTATTATACATGTTGCTCAGTATGAACAGGCGCAACAAGAATCCACCACCCCATTTTGGAAAATTTTCATGACTTTAGATTAATCACCTTCAGCAAAGAGAGCAAAGAATCAACTGCAATAAACCAAGTTTTGCTTTAAAGCAAGATTGTGCAAATATTTCCTTTTTACAAATAATTACAAGATACTTAAAGCCACAGGAGATGAATTGTTTATGTGCCAGACAAACATGATGAGCTCATAGAACGCATCCAGATGTTGAGACGTTACAGCTGCTCAGCCCATAAGTGGAGAAGCCTCCATCACCTAAGCCTTAAGCAACACTGCTTCAATAGATTATGGATAAGATGGTCCTCTCAGGGAATTAATCAAAGAGTCATAGGATACCTCAACACCAAATAAAAATTTTAGAATCAAAGATGTTACCCTTTTTTTTATAACATAAGCAGTTTCAAAAGCAAATGAGTAATTAAAAAATTGAAAAGGAAAAAGAATCATTTACTTCACTGAAATAAATTTAGCACCAATGAGAAAATACTTTACAATTAAGTGCTAAATTGATCTCTTATGATTAATTTAATTGTTGTGGAATTAATTTAGCCAACTGCTTTTTGGATTGTGCATCCAAGTTGATTTATAGTGTACAGGAGTGCATGTTATAGTACAGCTGTGTGAAAATTTAACACTCAGATGAACTGCTGTGTTCACAAGCACTCGTGCTATTGAACGCAGGCCTTCTGTACTGTCATACTGTAGCCTCATCTAATATAGAATCAAAGAGCATTGCTTTGATCATTGATTTTTTTTTGATGGGGACAGTCGTTAATGGATGTGTTCAGTTTTGTTTTTTAGAATCTACAATCCTTACAAATTCCTTAAAAAGTCATTCATAAATCCTTAACAGATCTTGCTAGTATGTGCTGTGCTAATAAATTTCCACTCTTTATTAGCTTGGGCATTTAGACCAGATTGACTCATTTCAGTTCACGGCCTACACAGGCAGTGGAGATCATGTATCCTCCGGCCCCGAAATGAGACACACCCGGACAAAAGAGATCAAATGGAATGTGAGGCGGAAGATTCAATTCGATTCAATTTTATTTGTACAGTGCTTTTAACAATTGACATTGTCGCAAATTTGTATGAATCAAAATGATAAGATTGTCACTGATATGCAAGCCGAGGACGGCGGTGTCAGTGGCAAGGAAAAACTCCCTGAGATGGCAATAGGAAGAAACCTTGAGAGGAACCAGACTCAACAGGCAACCCGTCCTCATTTGGGATGCTTTGCTAAACATAGATAGCAGAGATGACGAGTGTGGGAGTGAGATGAGTGAGATTGAAATGTCAATAAAAAGTTTTTTTTTTTTGTTGCTCCAACTAAGATCAGAGCACAGATGTGTGAAAATTGTGTAGAACAGTTACAACTAAAACCAGGAATACAACAAATTGTATGATTCACTTATTACAGTGTATTTACTAAGATAAAGAGTTTATGTTCAATATGTATTGTATCTTATTGATATGAAGTCAATATACCATTTCATTTAACTTGCTTCCTTTATTTAATGTGTCTCAAAGGAAGGTAATTCCATTAAAATAGTTCCTCCTGCTGTTTCCACAGTATAAAGTGCTTGAATTGATTTAATATGCCTTTATCTTAAGGTATGTTTGTTTTGTGAGTGAGATAAAGGCTTAAGTGGGAATAGATGCATTTAAAAAAATTCCATTTGCAAATGTGTCTGTAAACCTGGGCTTCCATAACACCTCAGCGGTGCCACAGACTGATCGCCTCCATTGCAGCAGTAATTCATGCAAAGGGATCCCTGACAAGCACTGAGTACTTTTCAGTAGTCCAACATTTCTGTGTTAAAAATATTTAAATAGGAAAGAAAAAGAAAGAAAACGACATTAGAAATATAGTCTGTGTGTAATGAATCTATATAATACAGAATATAAGTTTCACTTTTTGAATTGAATTGCTGAAATAACTAAACTTTAACTTAATGATATTCTAATTTATTGAGATGCAACTGTATATATACATTCTTAGATTATTTCTGTAATATATTCTTTACTATGGTGGAGTGCAACTTTGGTCAACTGCAAATTTAACATGCAAGATAAATTACAATTTATCGAATATCAAACACTTTAAATTTAAATAACATTGTTTGATAACCCATCAAATAGATGGCTGAAGTTAGCTATACTACAAACTGGCACATATGCAGACATTTGCATTAAGGGGGCAACAATTTTTAAACTGTCAGTGCACATTCCAACTCCTGCATGGTATGTTATGCATACACAGTACCAGTCAAAACTCTGGACACAAGTTTGGATTTATAAAGAAATATTCTGGATTTTTTTCAAAATTATTTCAAGACATGAACGTCAGCATAACTCTGATCCTGCAGTTTATTCATGTGTAAATGATCCATCTGTACATGTGAAATTATTTTATAAGCTTTGTTGAGACAATCCTTCCGAGCTTCAAATGGAATTTTCATTACCTGTGCTTCTCCTGCCAAGATTTTCAATCCCATTCTTTACCTTCTTAATTCTGACAATATCACTTACTGTACGTCAAACCAAAATACGTTTTACTGGAAGCTTCCATGGGCAGGATGTTACCTCAGCTGTTACAAGCCATGGAAGAGACAACTGGGATGTGGTTTATATTTCTGCACAAACAGCTTAAAACCACAGTTAAACATGTAAAACATCAGTCATCAAACCAACAAGCAAGAAAAAATGTCTAGTGTTTTGGTGATGTTGCCATAAAGAGATGTAGAACAGAGGTGGATGTAATTAGGCATAGACTAAATGCTGGAAACTGACCGTTCTTCCAGAGGTAGGAACCACTGGAGGGCAAGAGAACTACTAGCTAAAGTAACTACAGCCACGGACACATTGCAAAATTGAAGGGTAATTAAAACGGACAAAGAAGTAATAAAAAAAGAAAAAATAATTGCCCATGATGTGGGATCTCCCCCTTGTTCTGGAGTCTTGTGTATTTCTTAAGATTAAGTAGATACATAAGTAGATGTCTACAAAATTTTGTTCCCAAAATTATTGCGCACATCTTAAATGGTGATAAGCTTGCCTAGCAGCCAGACTGGCATTATTGGTGGCATTATTGGTTTAACCCAGTATTTTTGCCCAAGGTCATGTATTTTAAACAGCTTGATTGACTTTCCAGTGTTCCGTGATAGTGAGACTGTAGAGAATTTCTTGACGTGATTAGTATGCACCCTACCTTATTGTATTGTGTTCTGCTACTGTAACCGCTGATGGAAAGAAATGAAATATATTAATTCTACCTAAAACTGTAACTGGTTGTGTGAAACCAGACACCTTCCAGGGGTTCCTCCTCATTCTTAACTAACAAAACCAACCAAAGAAGGTTCTTGGGAAACATGCTTATACAGTATGACAGCTGTATTTACTTCACAACTTGCATTATATGTCACTTTTGTAACGACGCGGGTCGCGCGAGGGGCAGAGCCGTGCTTAAACTGTTCAGAACGGGCAGATCCGCAAGCTGTTACCACGCGGAGTTCTGAACAGGCAAAAGCACGGCCATTTATACACACGGTTGCTAGGCAACACCGCCGTCAGGCAATCAGCCTGAACGAGCCGCACCTGAGGGCGTCTTTATTTAAGGGTCCTGATACCGGCGCACTTCGTGCGATCATTTAGGTAGCACCGGTGAAGGTATCAGGGCCAAAGAAAAGAAAAGAAAGAAAGAAAGAAGATAAAATAAAAGACAGACAGACAGACAGCTGTTTAGGGACAGAGGCAAAGCCCCAGCCTCTGTCTATTTAAGACGCCGGCGAGAGAGAGTGCGAGAGAGAGATAGAGAGAGCGGCACGCAGCAGTTCAGCGTGCGCGCTCAGTACAGTTTGTTAGTGCACGAAGCAGAAACTCTCTCTCTCTCTCTCTCCCAAAAGTCCTAGGTAAGGTTGAACACCCCGAAAGGACAAGTTTTGTTTTATTTTCCAAAGCCCCGTCCGTTCTCGCGTAGACGGCGAAGCTCTGTTTATTTTGTGTTTACAGTTTTCATTGGTTTCCTTTTAAGTTCCTTAATTAATAATCCCACGCTATCTCCAAACGGGAAGGTCTTCCCGTGTGTATCACAAGCACTCTCACTAACTCCTATTTCATTGACCCACTCTAACGCCCAGCATAAGGGCTCTTATAATTAAAAACATCGCGTGGTGCGGCTCTCCATACCGCACCACGTAACAACTTTATATTATTTATATAAGGTTAAATTTATGCATCTGTTACTGTCTGTGACAACATTAAGCAAAAGACCTGAGCACAGACAGTTGTAATATTGCACACATCTTAATAGTGAGCACATCTTGAATATTTCCTGTTATAAGATTATAGTGAACTATATTGAACTTTTCTAGTGAAAATATTCTTCTTTAGAAAACATATTTTATTAATAAACCCATGGCAATGCTTATTCATTTCATAAGATGCTCTTATCCAGAACTACTTACATTTTTATCTCATTACAGTATACATTTGAGCAGTTGAGGGTCAGGGCATTGTTCAAGGGCCCAACAGAGGCAATTTGGTGGTGGTGGGGTTTGAACTTGGGACCTTCTAGATCATAGCCCAATGCCTTTAGCCACTGAGATTTAAATGCATAATATTTAGCAAAAGTGACTGCTTATATAATAATAAATGTTATTTCAAATTTTTTATGTATTTTTTTAAATCAAAATAGCATTAGATTTAATTATCTTATATTTAGTTTAAAGTTATTGTATAGGACATATAACATGAATTTAACTATTTAGATACATTTACTGACTGTTATTTCTTTTTTTGTCAAATTTATCAGCATTTGTCTAACTATGATTGTTATATACCTCATGGTGAATGGAATGGGAATTGATTTATAAATGCATGTCCCAGGCCGAAATGACCCACTGCTACAGGCTGTGAAAATTGACTTGCTCTAGAAAAAGTGCTTAATAAACAGACATCAGTAGAATCCTGGCCAGTGTGTAATGTGGTTTTTAAAAAGATTAACTCAAGCTCAGTTTAACTAAAGGGTTATGCTAGCAAATTTTAACCATAAAGTTATTCTAGCTTATTTTTTCATAAGTGTACCTTAACTCTAAGATGCTCTTTGTGCGATTAGTAGTCAGCATGCTGACTATTTCATTTGTAGCACAAACAGCATTCACATATGATCTTCAGGATACAGTTAAGATGCTTAAAAGTGAAAATGCATACCTTCAACATCGACTGGAAAACTTCACCCAAGCACTGCGTGAGCTGAAAAAACTCCTGGATCACTCAAAAGGTGAGCACAAGTTGTACATTTCACAATTATTTCATGTTGCGTTGTACTCTTAATATGATTGAGGTACACAAATAATATACAAATAAATATTCTGAGGTTGTCTTGATGGCAAATTAAATACTTTTACATAAAACAAACTGTAGTGGTGCTTTTCTGTTGCTGTTAATTTCAGATCATACATTTTCTGAAACTAGTGTGGACAATGACAGTGACCCGTTGCATGCTTGGAATGAGTGGATTCATAATGGTAAATTGAAATAAATAAATAAATAAATAATATAACACTTGCAAAAAAATATGCATTGCATTTTTGTGCATCTTGCATATTTCTTTTCACGAAATTGCTAACAAAATCTGGCATGTTGTTTCTATAGGTATTAGTGCTGAGACGCATCACCTGATTGAGCATGCATTCTGTTCTTCTGATCATGATTTGGCAAGCACATTTTTTCCTGCACACCTAATGATTCTTATGTCCTGTACCATCATGGGTAATTTCCTGTTGTTCTAGCTTCCTAGCTTCCTGTTGGCGCATTAATGGCCAGAGGGTGCAATTAACAGGTGTAGACAACTCTTCCGAAGTTCTATTATTATTATTTTAACAATACAAATCTACAGTATTATTGAGTGTGTGATTAAATAATTGTGGTGCCAGTTATCCTTTGTAACTCCTTAAAAGTAATATTTATTTTTTAGCATTTTATTATTTAAACTTTTGATTTTTTTATCCAATCACTTTTATTTATTTATTTTTAATCAGCAATAATTTTGTAAGGTTTATTCACTGACAATGGCTTCATTTTGCTCAGAAAAAGTGGTTAGCTATTATCTATGCTGATTTGGTCATGAAGGAAAATTAATAGGCTGCACAATTCCATGGAATTGTCATCTAAAGATTAAATAGTTTATACTCAACAAGGTTATAGTCAACAAGGTTCAATACAGAGGTGTTTGTGTTCTAGTTTCAAGTTGTGAATCTATTATTTGTCCAGATATTTTTCAGTGCTGTGGTGTTAATTTTATTTAAAAAATAAAATAATTCTAGTTTAGATACATTTACTTTATAAAAATTTGTGATTTGAGATTTGTGCGTTGCACATCCAGGGCACGAAGCTCCCGTTCCACCACATCCCAAAGATGCTCTATTGGGTTGAGATCTGGTGACTGTGGGGGCCATTTTAGTACAGTGAACTCATTGTCATGTTCAAGAAACCAATTTGAAATGATTCGAGCTTTGTGACATGGTGCATTATCCTGCTGAAAGTAGCCATCAGAGGATGGGTACATGGTGGTCATAAAGGGATGGACATGGTCAGAAACAATGCTCAGGTAGGCTGTGGCATTTAAATGATGCCCAATTGGCATCTAAAGTGTGCCAAGCAAAGATCCTCCACACCATTACACCACCACCACCAGGCATGATGGATCCATGTTCTCATTCTGTTTACGCCAAATTCTGACTCTACCATTTGAATGTCTCAACAGAAATCGAGACTCATCAGTCCAGTCAACATTTTTCCAGTCTTTAACTGTCTAATTTTGGTGAGCTTGTGCAAATTGTAGCCTCTTTTTCCTATTTGTAGTGGAGATGAGTGGCACCCGGTGGGGTCTTCTGCTGTTGTAGCCCATCCGCCTCAAGGTTGTGCGTGTTGTGGCTTCACAAATGCTTTGCTGCAGACCTCGGTTGTAACGAGTGTCAGTCAAAGTTGCTCTTCTATCAGCTTGAATCAGTCGGCCCATTCTCCTCTGACCTCTAGCATCAACAAGGCATTTTCGCCCACAGGACTGCCGCATACTGGATGTTTTTCCCTTTTCACACCATTCTTTGTAAACCCTAGAAATGGTTGTGTGTGAAAATCCCAGTAACTGAGCAAATTGTGAAATATTCAGACCAGCCCGTCTGGCACCAACAACCATACCACGCTCAGAATTGCTTAAATGACCTTTCTTTCCCATTCTGACATTCAGTTTGGAGTTCAGGAGATTGTCTTGCCCAGGACCACACCCCTAAATGCACTGAAGCAACTGCCATGTGATTGGTTGATTAGATAATTGCGTTAATGAGAAATTGAACAGGTGTTCCTAATAATCCTTTAGGTGAGTGTATGTATATATATATATATATATATATATATAGGTTGTGGTGAGGGACACTTTAAAATGATATTTGTTGTTACACATCTAAATGTTAGGCTGGCTTTAGTAAACTTAGCTTGAAGTTATTACTTTTTAGACTAAGAAAAGTTTGCAGTGAAATGACTCCAGAACTATTTTATTGCTTTTAACAATAAATTGGATTAAAGGCTTATATATTTCCTGTTTGATCAATAAATATTGTCATTTCTGTTCTCTCTGTCTTCAGTATCTGACTGATAGTTATTAAAGCAACATAAAATGGCTCAGAATAATTTTTCTTTTGGTGAGTTTGTGTGTTTGATGTTCCACACTGCAAACATCACATTAGCTAGCAGAATTGCTCTTTGTTCAGTTAATTAAAATTGCAGTCTTGCATAGATTAGAAATCGGGCTATTTAATTTACATTTGATTGTGCTGAATTGGTAGGGCAAAAGAAGTCAATTTACATTTGCAAAGAATTCAACTGACAGAATGAAAAAAAAAAAACAAGCATGGTGGTGATTATATCCTTTTTTTTAATCTTTTTGAGAATGTAGTCTTTGTTGTTTTAAAATGCAATGCCACAAATGTTTTAATGAATTACCCTTTATGCTCACAGGGTAGCATGTTTTGGTTGAGATAGAATGACATTTGTAAAATCACTGCAGGGTGACAGATTTTGCATTAAAAAGTATATAGTTCAATATAGTTCAATTTTCTACGACTAACAAGGCTACAGACTTTAGTCTCATAAAAGAATGTGCGTAGACCTTGGAAAAAGATGAAACTGAGCCTTTAATTATACAAATTTTCACTCTCACATTGTGTTCTTACCCAAGTCTGGCATTGCCGAAGCATACACAATCACATAATAAGTAGCTAACTAAAAATGCCTATAAGTTTTTTTAAATATGTACTACTTTTTTGAAGACATATTTATTTACTTAATTAAATAAATTAATTGATATACTGTATATATTCCCTGTTATTGTAAAAGTCTTCAAAAACATTTTTACTCACTCTAACTTGAATGAATACTGCTATGAATCAGACCAGTTGCATTCATTCTATGTTTCTTGTAGGAGGAGTAAATGAGTGTTTCATTTGTGGACTTGTCATTTTGTGCAGTGTGGAAATCAGGCTTGAATACATGCATGAGTGCCGCTTTAGTGCTCTCATATTATTCCAAGCCTTTTGAGCGTCTCCAGTCTGTGAGATGAACACATCTCCCTTGTGTTCTATGCTTGTGTTTGTATCTATGTGTCTGTGTGTGCACCCGCCCGATGAGATCTAACCCTACGCACTCGAGAAGAGGCAGAGCAAGCTCGCTTGCAGAGATGCTGCACTGAAGCTGAACATGTTCTCATATACAGGTAAGTACTCTTCAATGTTACTTTTTCTTTATCTATTTTTTCCTTTATATTCCTTATGCTCTATAAAAAATCGTAGATCTTTAAATTAACTTGATGAATTACATTTATAACATTGTCTCTGCAGAATATTTTATGTGACTTTTGTGATGGATTATTATAATTTATTTATTTTATTTTATTTCTTGTCTAAATATTAAAAAATTACTAAAATCATTCACATGGTGGGCATACACATGTTTCAGTGTGCATCAATGTGTTTTTTCATTCAGTAATTAAAACCAGAGTAAACCAAATACATTTATAATATCAATAATATTATAATATTTTTGCAAGATAGATAGATAGATAGATAGATAGATAGATAGATAGATAGATAGATGAAAAGACCATGAAAACATTCTTAAAACAAATCTGAAGGCCTTCATTGTTGTTTTGAGACATACTAACATATATTGTACTAAGGGATTTTACTTGGTTCTGCAAAGACCTGGCTTAGTTTGAGGTTTGTGGAATGGAGCTTTGCTTTCATAGCATCTTGGGCAAATAACGTGTTAAGATCAAATAATTATTTTAAATAGCCCTACATTGCTGTTTGCAACCCTTACAGATCAATGTGCATCGGGCTATTTGTAATTATGCACCATATGTAATATCCTGCACCACTGTACTACAAAGGATATGCTAATATTGCCATCTACAATTATCTAGATGCTATAAATAGGAGAATACAGATGGTGGCTGTGAATCTGATCTGCTAAGGGTTATTTTAATGTGGAGTTCTGGTAGTCATAGTAATAGTATTAATATAAAATATTTTAAAAGCTACAATGTAGTGTTTGCAAATATATTATGTTTCTATGCACAGATGTAAAAAAAAAACAGGATCTTTTATAATTTAGGTCTGTGTTCTCTCAGTGAGAACAGTCACTGAAAATGATTCCACAAGTTATTCACTAAACTCCCAGTCTAGTTGAACACCTATGGGGGAATTTGAACACGAAATATGAAATATGACCGTGAAGTATGGGCAAAGATGCACTGAAGATGGATTATGGGCTTGTTATAGCTCGCCAGAGGAATACTTAAATCCTTTCTGAAGTAAATATGCTTCTTATGTGTAGGACTGCTATATGAGCATAAACCCAGTTTGGAAGCCTAAACACAATTAAAGCATTGTACAGCTTAGTGATAGTCAAATAAATAAATAAATAAATAAATAAATAGAAAGAAAGAAAAAAGCTATACACCTTCTCATTTATGCAGTTATCCATTGCTCCATTTGTGTGGCAGTAGAACAATGCATAAAATCATGCAAATACAGGTCATGAGCTTCAGGTAATGTTCACATCAAACATCAGAATGAAGAAAAACTGTTCCTGGTGGCTTTGATCCTATCTTGTGCCTATCTGTTTGTGCCAGGTGGGCTGATTCAAGTATTTCATAAACTGCTGATCTTCTGGGATTTTTACACAGAGCATAAAAATAAAATAAAAAATCCTGTATCCAGGCGGACTGCATACTAAAACACCTTGTTGACAAAAGAGATCAGAGTATGAATGACTAGTAGGATGATTAGACTGACCTAACCTGCCACAACTTCAATACTGCTAATCACTCTTTACAAACCTGGTAGCATGTTTGATGGCAGAAAAGCATCTCAGCATGCACAGAACATCAAACACTGAGGTGCATTGGCTACAAGAGCCAAAGACCAGAAACCTCAGATTCATTTTTCTGGTTTATATGAGAACTCAAACTGGTTGTCTGCTGTTGTAACCATCCACTTCACGTTTATTTATTTATTTATTTACCTTTTGTGGATGCTGAGATGCTTTTCTGCTCATCACAGTTGTAATGAGTGATTATCTGGGTTCATGGATTGGTTCGGTGTGATTGCGTAACTGAATCCATGAACAACTGAACAGGTTTTAATATTAAAGTAGACGGAGCGTATTTCTTTACAAAACATATAATAGTCAGAGTTTATTAAAAGAACCAACCTGCATTAGAAGACTTTACTTACTTAAATTCTGAGAGCAAATCAGATACATCACAAACACATACATTAATTTCCTTAAATGAAAACATTAAAATATATATATATATGCAATAAGCAAACACATTGCGATCAACCAGGAAAATGAACACTCTTTAACTGCTCCTTTATTTATGATCTTTATTCTGTGTGTAGCCATACAGCTGCACATGAACTTCCTCTTGAGACCAAGTGTTTTGTCCTTTGATCATAGCAGAGATAGCGAGATTCTCTTTCAGCTTGTACACACTGTATACCTCAACGACTGCATGTCAATGCTGCTGCTGCTTTGGCATTAAATCTGAAAGATGTGGACTCTGATTCATTGAAATGGAATGGGATGGCAATGGAATTCATTATGCCACGGTGCAATGGCGTTTTGGAAATTTTGTCTAACAGTGCCTGATTAGGTCAAATTGCTGCCATAGCTACCTTGTCTTAACAGACAAAGCTCTATGCCCAGATATAATTACTCATTAGCCCATTACTAGAATTATTGTTGAGGATCCATAGAACAAACATTTCAAGAAGAGTGTTGTATTTTTGTTTATTTATTTATTTTCTTTCAAAACTTGAAAAGAATTGAAAGAATTTCAATGGAGTATTTAAACTCACTTGAACAGGCTGTAAGTGTTTTAGGGATAGTTACACTTTTCCCAAAAGCTAAATTATAGTTATGAAGAGTAAATTTAATTATAACATCAATGAACTGGTGACAGCTTTCACTTAATTGGGTGTTGTGAAGCCATCACAAACACACACACACACGCACGCACACACACACACACACACACACACACACACACACACACACACACACACACACACACACACACACACACACACACACACACACACACACAAATGAACAGAGCTCTTGGCATTAAGTCCCATTAGCTCACCCACCCGCTGTCTCTGCTTCACTCTAGATGAGTCATGGTTCTCAAGTACTCATTCATGACACTGCAGTCAACCATTACAACGTTAAGCACTCCGAGCCACATACTAAATGATTACATTTTCCATAACATAGTAATGGTAGCCAATAGTAAAGGAGTACTATACAGTAGTATAGTAACAGTACCCTATACAAATCTCACACTTTGAATTCTTTGAAGAAAATGTTATTAGGGAGACATTTTTGCTATATGACTATTACTGTACACTGGGCACGGTGGCTTAGTGCACCACCAGGTTCTGGGTTTAGGTCCCGCCCCGTGTCTGCGTGCATAGAGTTTGCATGTTCTCCCTGTGCTTGGTGGGTTTCCTCCGGGTATCATGGGGGTTCCTCCCACAGTCCAAATACATGCAGATTAGGATAATTGGCTCTTCCAAATTGCCCGTAGTGTGTGAATGAGAGTGTGAGTGTGTGTTGGTGTGAGAGATTACTTCACTGTTGATGAGGTTGTATGTCATATGTTATGCAAACAGCAAAGTCAGAAAAAAAAAATCTGAGATAAAGTGTTACATTAAACTAAAAATGCACTTTAATAAGACATAGCTTTTAATCATACTGTATACACATGCAGAAGTAAAAATCAGCAATAACAATAGTTTTAGCTATATTAATAGATTAGGAGTGTCTGGAAAATGTTAAGATATAAAACTGTTTTACTAGTATACTTGTCTACTGATATGATCACAGCCATTCATAAACATGCTGAATGATATAACAAAGATAAAGGCATTAATGGTTGAATGTATTGCATGGATGAATGTACTGCATGGTTGGATGGATGGATGGATGGATGGATGGATGGATGGATGGATGGACGGTTGGATGGATGGATGGATGGATGGATGGATGGATGGATGGATGGATGGATGGACGGTTGGATGGATGGATGGATGGATGGATGGATGGATGGATGGATGGATGTGTGTGTGAGAAGTTGGACAAATGCATTATACCATTTTGTTTTTCTTCTTTTGGCTGCTCCATTAAGGATTACCACAGCAGAAATTGCTTTCTGCATATTTGAATTAGTACCAGTTTTATACCCCCAATTTTCATGCTGACACAACCCTTTGATTTTTTCTGGGCTTGAGATCAGCCAAAGTGCACTGACACAGTGGCTGAGTTTGGTGCCTTGTTGAGAAACCTGGTTGTCTTGCTTTGCAGGAATTCTACCATTAAACAGCCAATGCCCATGTTATTATATGTGTAGTCGTAATATGTTTCAAAACAAATAATCCAAACTGACACATGAAGGATTGTGAAATGTTTGATCATATCAAAATCATCAACTCATATTTGGTCACTCAAGAGTCTTTTTATCTTCCTGTGATGGACACCTCTGCTCTAGCACTGGTCATATTAGGTAATCGTTAAGTCTGTGAGCACCTTACATGGCAACACAGTTATGAAAGCGCACACGATCAGACAACAAGCGTTTCTTAACAGGCTTGCTAACTGATCCTCTGGGTACAAAGCAGGCTTGTTCTTTTCATGTCACAATCGGCAAGTGGAGGGGCTGCGGCTGCGGGGCCTAAAGTGGCCAGTCCATTGAAGGCACTAAAGAGGCATGTAGTGTACAAAGCAGGGCCTGTAATAATGGTGCTTGTAACACACAGCCAAAATAGGAATATTCAGTGAGCCAGAGAGGAGAGGCCAGCTGCTAGGATGGTGTCACTCTGTGGATTGGTCATCACGATTAGAATCATGCTCAAGTTTCGGGATTATAAACATTCGTTTACTGATTAAACCTGTCTTGTTACAAGTAATAAGTAATTGCTAAATAAGTAGTAAAAGTGAGGAATGCAATATTAATGTACAGGGTGGGCCATTTATATGGATACACCTTAATAAAATGGGAATGGTTGGTGATATTAACGTCCTGTTTGTGGCACATTAGTATATGTGAGGGGGCAAACTTTTCAAGATGGGTGGTGACCATGGTGGCCATTTGGAAGTCGGCCATCTTGGATCCAACTTTTGTTTTTTCAATAGGAAGAGGATCATGTGACACATCAAACTTATTGGGAATTTCACAAGAAAAACAATGGTGTGCTTGGTTTTAATGTAACTTTATTCTTTCATGAGTTATATAAGTTTCTGACCACTTATAAAATGTGTTCAATGTGCTGCCCATTGTGATGGATTGTCAATGCAACCCTCTTCTCGAGAGACCTTGGGGGCCATTCAACTGGCCCACGACGACCAATCCACTTTTCAGGAAACTCTTCATCTAGGAATGCTTGGACCTGACACCCATAATGTGGTGGTGCACCATCTTGCTGGAAAAACTCAGGGAACGTGCCAGCTTCAGTGCATAAAGAGGGAAACACATCATCATGTAGCAATTTCAAATATCCAGTGGCCTTGAGGTTTCCATTAATGAAGAATGGCCCCACTATCTTTGTACCCCATATACCACACCATACCATCACTTTTTTTGTTCCAACAGTCTTGGAGGGATCTATCCAATGTGGGTTAGTGTCAGACCAGTTGAATGGCCCCCCAAGGTCTCCCGATCTCACCCCCTTAGACTTTTATCTTTGGGGTCATCTGAAGGCAATTGTCTATGGTGTGAAGATACGAGATGTGCAGCACCTGAAACTACGGATTCTGGAAGCCTGTGCTGGCATTTCTCCTGCAGT
The DNA here is from genome assembly GCA_030347435.1 of Clarias fuscus. Lineage (NCBI taxonomy): Eukaryota > Metazoa > Chordata > Actinopteri > Siluriformes > Clariidae > Clarias > Clarias fuscus. Next base: position 13,428,946 of record CM059208.1, on the reverse strand, counting down.
GTTTCTATTAGTGTGTGAAGAGTGGGAGAAGAGGTTTGCATTGACAATCCATCACAATGGGCAGCACATTGAACACATTTTATAAGTGGTCAGAAACTTGTAAATAACTCATGAAAGAATAAAGTTATGTTAAAACCAAGCACACCATTGTTTTTCTTGTGAAATTCCCAATAAGTTTGATGTGTCACATGACCCTCTTCCTATTGAAAAAACTAAAGTTGGATCCAAGATGGTCGACTTCCAAATGGCCACCATGGTCACCACCCATCTTGAAAAGTTTGCCCCCTCACATATACTAATGTGCCACAAACAGGACGTTAATATCACCAACCATTCCCATTTTATTAAGGTGTATCCATATAAATGGCCCACCCTGTAGATTAAGTACTGTATAAGATTCAATGATAACAAAGAATAAATATAATAAAAAAATGGTTGTTTGTTTGTTTGTTTGTGTGACTGATTCATTTTAGAGCAGAGATGCCACCATCCATATGATGCGCTATGCCATGGATAAGTATGTACAAGTGAAAGGTACAGAGGGAGAGGGCTAGCATGGTGTCTCCTCTCTACACCACAGCACAGATGATCTGCCCAATCTGGCTGCTCCTTTTCTTCTATTCTATCAGCATCACTCTATCTCAGTCTGAACTAGGTTTGTATAATAAAACAACAATGTACTCTATACTACACTAACAGATTCATCTTGTCCAAATCAATATGGTGACTTGCTTGTTTTTTCAATAAGGTGTCTTGTAATCAATGTCAATGTGTTTGGGTTTTAAAGCATGCCCGATACATTCTCTCCACGCTGCACCTGTCTTTGGATTGCACAGTTTTTATTGTGAAAAAAAATGAGAGGCACAAAATTTCAGATTGATAGAGACTAGGACTATAGATTCAGCATTTTGTTAAGCAGTGGACACATTTGCACATCAATTATTGTATTTTCTGAGAGTTTGATTTCATTTGTAATGATAAGGCCCTGATAGCAGAATGTGTCGTATGCTAATTTTGCATGTGTTTGCCAAAGCATAGTGTTGCTCTGACTGTAACCTAGCAACAGCAGACCTCAAACTACCTGCTTCGTCAGATTGGGATGTGTGTTCACTAGTAAACCTTCCCTTGAAAAAAGTATTTGTAATGTTTATATAGCAGAATAAGGAAAAATAGTTAAATTAGCATTGTTGCCACATGACATTTGGCAGACACCCTCTTTCAGAGCAACTTGTTTCTTTATTTTTATTTCATTACATACACATCTGAGCAATTTAGGGTTAAGGCCCTTGCTCAAGGGCCCAACAGTGGCAACACAGTGGTGGTGTGGTTTGAACCTGGGACCATCTGATCAATAGTCTAGAGATTGGAGGAGTAGGGTATGTTGGTGGAGGTATGCTTTTAAACAAAAATAATTAAATATAATATGATGATAAGTAAACCGAAAACAAAGAAAGAGTGGATGTAGGATTAGTATACAGCATTAGCATAACATTTAGCATTAGTACAAAAATTAAAGTTTAATTTAAAATTAAAATTTTATTTGTCACATACACAGTCATACTCAGTACCATGTGCAGTGAAATGGTTACACGATCGCCTGTGACCTTAAAAAAACAAGATTATCTGTAAGAAATTAAAATTATAATTAAATTATGGTTGTAAAATAAAATATAGGAAAACTTTAGCTATAGAAAATATAGCTATAGAAGATTAAATAGAAATATCCGGGGAGTAAATGTTTAGATGCAATGTCTATAAATGTGCAATGTGCAAAAATGTGCAAGAATGAAATAGAAATGTCCAGGGTGTGTGCAAATGTGCATGAATGTCTAGACGTGTAATGTCCATAAATTGTCCATAAATGTCTACAATGTGTGCAAATGTCCAACCCCTATAACAACCCAGGCAAAACAGAGCATAACAGTGACTATGAGAAGAAACTGAAGAGAACAGAACATATGGAAACAAAACAGTAACCTGCAAACTAAACAGATGCAAGGTGAATTGACTTGAATAGACGGAGTAATTAGACATAACAAGGTTCAGGTGAAAACAGAAGCCAGCGTTAAAAACAAAATCTCAAAATTCACCTAAAAGTTCTTGAGAGTGGCCGCTACACCAATAGGGAGGAACCATAACAAACATAAAACCCCACTCCTAAAATATGGCTCGTGAGTTTGCAACAGGCCACTCCACCATCTCTAGTCAGTTTCACTTCCAAAAGTCTCCAAGAAGCATAATGTAAGCCCAGGAACTGGGACTATGCTTGGCATGGTAAGCATAGTCCCAGTAAGTCTGAGGGTTGGGCCAGCACTTGGCATGGGCACTGGGGCAGAACCTGACATGGGTGCCTAGTTGGTGCTTGGATGAGCTCAAACTGGGCTAGGGCTATATTATGAAACGTCATTTGGTGGATTTTAGACGAGAGCTTGACAAGAGTACAAAGTCTTAAAACCCGGGAGGTGGCGCTATCACATTGTTTTCAAAGACAGTGGTGGATTTTTTCTAAGCTGGACAATGAAGCCAATATAGTGTCCTCAAAGCTGGCAGGTGGTACAAACAAGATGTTTTAAAGATAGGGGTTGAGATTGGGCAAAGCTGGGCATAACTCCGGCAGAGGAGGGCATAGATCAGGAAGATCAGTGCATAGCATAAGAGGGCATGAACATGGCATATCTGAACATGGCATAGTAGGGATAAAAGAAAATGGTACATAACCCCATTTATAGGAGATTGTCTCACTGACGTTTGAAACGCACAAGGCTGTGGAGATCACTAGGTTGACTTTCGTATACAGTAGGGCTTTTAGCATGACTGCAAAGACCTAAAGCTTGAAATTCACAGGACCACCCAGGGATTGTGGCTGGATGCAGAAGTGTGACTGGGTCTCTGAGCAGAGGCAAGCTGTGAACCTTTCATCTCAGGAGCTCAGGGGAGCATTCCTGTCCTTACTCCCTCAACAGGTCTCAGGTTTAGCATCTGCCAGACTTTCCCAAATGGACACAGCACTGAAAGAGGATTTTTTGGGGGGGTCTGACGTTACTTCAGCAACCATGGTTGACATTTCCATAATCACATTTTTCTGGAGACAAATGGACCTTAAATGCCAGCTTGAACAGTCTGGTGTCAAAGCCTTCATCATTGGTGACGGCTACATCCTGATGAAGATCTTGGATTCTGTCATGTATTGGAGGAATCACTGATCTGTGGGTATTCATGCTTTTATTAAACATAAGAAGTAAGTGAAGAGGCAGGAATACACAGTGTTTCTGGATTGCAGGAGGGAGGGGGTAAGTAAAGACAGTTTCAAGCACCTCCAAGTGAGCGGTACTGTATACCATAAAAATACTATGACATTTGAAAAACGTTGCCTTTGATAAGGTAGGTGGGTCAGGTTTTCACAGGCCAGAATCTCTAGCAGGACCCCTGAGACCAGACACAAAACAGGAAATATGACAAGGACTTAGTAATAGCATTAGCATTTGTTTAGCATTAGTATAACAGCCCAGGAGGAAAAACAAAAAATAACAAAAAAAAATAAACATTACTACTGAACAAAACAAAACCTAAGGAAAATGGTGAGCTAAACTGATGCAAGACCAGAAACCAGCTGAAACATTGCCTGAGACAGACACAACCAGGTGCAGGTAAATTCACTGATGACCATGAGCCAATGAGGTAATGTGCATGCTGGGAAGCAGAAGGCAGCATTATAAACAAATTCTCAAAGAGCACCTGAAAATTCTTAAGTGAAGCTTCTGCTGTGCGCTGCTAGGGAGGAACCCTGACAACAAAACCATACCGAATAGCAGTAAAATAAGGAATCTTAGGTCTCAAATAGTGATGAGTGCTTTGAAGGCAGCTCTTTAGAAACATATTTACTGTCTAATTTTGTTTTTAATACCAGCCGGAATAAAAAGTCAGCTGATCAAGTGCATAAGGAGGACATTATCCCCTAATCAGAAATGCTGTTTACCTCAAAGACCTACGTAACTGTATGGATGAACCTATGAAATAACTTAAAGTGAGCCGTAAGAGGGAGCATCCTTTGTCAGCTTATCCTTTAAATTATGGCCATATTTTCATAACACATGACACTATATTGTCAATATAGTTTAACAATAAATAAATAAATAAATAAAAACACCTGACCAATTTCCAGCTGTAATTAAAAAATTCGCAGGAATGTTGTTCTTCCAAGTATAATGGTCAAAATAGGCAGGGAATCTTCAGATGTATTTTTGTCGATACAGTATTTACACTGTAAATTTCAATTTACACTTTGAAAAGCTAAAATTATACTTCTGCTTTTGCAAATAAGACATTAATTTCTGCTCATGTAAATCTGTAATTTCAAGGATTAATAAAACTATGCCAAATGGCTTGAACTTGATTTTACATTAATTAAATGATTTTCAAACTTTTAATGAATCCTTTCCTATCTTCTAGTTTTCTCGATCCAACCGAAAGATGGTGTTGGGGTTTTGAACAGGCCGCTGATGCTGCATTGTGCAGTGTATGACTCAAGCCCAGAGATGGCACTACCGGTGAAGTGGGAGAAAGAAAATGGAGGCTTGACAGCTGGAGTTCATCAGATGGCCAACGGCTCTTTATTCTTTTCTTGGCTTGAAGAAGAAAACCTCGGGGAATACATCTGCAGTGCTCGGAAGGGAAGCAAACAGATCAGAAGTGTTGTCACAGTCAGCAAAGCGTGTACGTATGTATGTACATGTACAGTATGTACCATCAACTAGCTGTGCAGCCTGAATAGGTCAATCTAAAATTAATGGAACTACACGGCTTGCACCCAAAATTATGCTATAGTTTATTTTCAGTTTTACACAGTAAGAAGGTTCTGTAAATACTCATTTATCTGGCACCCTTGTCTGTGACTTAAATCGCATTTTTCATATATACTGTAGGCAGGGAGTACATGAAACAATTTCCATCTATAGTGTCAGTATGTTCAATTATGCTGTACTTTTAAAATGTGTGGTCTCTGAGTTTTGGTTTCTGTCTCCTGCAGATCTGGAAAATGTGTTTTTCAGTCCTCAGTCTCAGAGTGTAATTAAGGGTCAGGATGTGTTTTTCCAGTGTGTGTCAGGGGACAGCTCTCCACCTGCCCACATCTCATGGCTGAAGAACAACAGAGCTTTTACCAGAGGAACTCAGATACAGGTACTGCAAATTTTGATCGTTTGTGGGTTTTAGTTCTTAGCATAATAGTTATTCTTTCCCAATTCATTAGAAATGATAATGTTTTACTTACCCAGTCACAGAATACCATTAAATTAATTAAAATACATATACAGCATGTACTGGATAGGGTAAAATTAAAGTGGTAAAAATGAGGTTTTTCCGTTAAGAATGAACAGTGCATCCAGAAAAAGTGAGCGACTGGGGGAGAACAGCCTTTAGTCAGAGAGGTGACCAAGAGAACATCTCGGGTTATTTGGTTGTAACCCTGTTCCCTGATAAAGCGGGAAAGAGATGCTGCGTGAAAACGCTATGGGAACATCTCTTTGTTGTGCATGTCAAAACCGCCGAATACCTTTGGCTTATAACCTCTGCCAGGCATGACATCACCGAATAAGGTGCACCTGCAGGTTATAAATAGGAGTGAACCGGAAACATCCTCAGGTCAATTTTGTCTGAAGGACGTCCAGGCACGCCAGCAGTGCGGCATCGGAACGCGGCATCTCGTTCCCGCCTTATCAGGGAACAGGGTTACAGCCAAGTAACCCGAGATGTTCCCTTTCAAAAGCTACACTCGATGCTGCGTGAAAATGCTATGGGAACAAGAATACCAATGCCGCCGCACTGCAAGTGTCTGGACCCCCAGGTTGTGTAGTGTGTGCGCACAAGCCGAGGAGGTCTCAGACCTAGCTCTGGGATGCTGACTCAAGGATCCGCGAACCCGGAGTAGCATTGACATCCAGACTATAAAATCTAACAAACGTGTGTGGAGAGGACCAGCCCGCCGCATCACGCACCTGCTGCAGGGGGACGCCTCTTGCCAAGGCAATCGATGAGGCAATCCCCCTGGTTGAATGAGCCCTGATTGCCAGAGGCGAAGTGTGACCACGCGCCTCATAGGCTAGGGCAATGGCATCTCTCACCCAGTGTGACAGCGTCTGTCTAGTGGCAGCCGCCCCCCGGTTGCGACCCCCATGGCAAATAAAGAGCTGCTCTGACTTACGCCACTGGCTAGTGCGATGGACGTAGATTCGAAGAGCACATACTGTACACAGTAAGTGAAGTCTTTCCTGCTCCGGAGCTATGAAAGGCGGAGGACAGAAGGCTTCGAGAACAACTGGGTGCATGGTCGAGAATGGAACCTTGGGAAGATAGTTCGGGTGAGGATGCAGAATAGCTTTGACTAGCCCAGGGGCAAAGTCTAGGCAGGATGGGGAGACTGACAGAGCCTGCAGATCCCCAATCCTCTTCAAAGAGGTAATAGCCATAAGAAAAACCATCTTAAGAGACAGAAGCCTGACAGGCGCTGACTCTAGTGGTTCGAAAGGGGTGTCGGCCAGGCCTTCGAGTACGATAGTTAAGTCCCATGAAGGGACCGTCGCTCTAGTGGGCGGCTTCAACCATTTAGCTCCACGAATAAAACGGGCAACTAAATGGTGCTTGCCCACAGAAACCCCATCATTCAGAGCGTGACAAGCCGAAATAGCGGCTACGTACGTTCTGAGCGTACTAGGGCCTAGGCCCGAGGACAACTTTTCTTGCAGAAACTCCAGCACTGAAACAATCTGGCAGTGAACTGGGTCTACATGTCTTGCCATGCACCAATTTTCAAATAAACTCCATTTGAGCGCATAAGTTCTTCTAGTGGAGGGAGCCCTGGCACTTAAAATGGTTTCAATTACGCTGGCTGAAAGCCCAGCATGTCTTAGTTGGTCCCTTTCCGGGGCCAAACGTGAAGGTTCCAGAGCTCGGGCCGGAGATGAAGTATTGTCCCCTGCGCCTGAGACAGAAGATCCCTCCTCATAGGAATCACCCAGGGTGAGCCGTCGTAAAATCTTTCCCAGATTTGACTGACTAGTTCGGGGTGGAGTTTCCATTCCCCATGTTTTACAGCTTGTCTGGATAGCAAGTCTGCTCCTACATTCATATGCCCTGGAATGTAAATCGCCCTGAGGGACAGGAACTTGTCCTGTGCCCAAAGCAGAAACTGGTGCGCTAGCTTGTTCGAGCAGCGCGAGCTCAGTCCACCCTGGCGATTTATGTACGAGACTACCGCAGTGCTGTCCACCTGCACTAGGACATGGTAGCCTCTCAACTGCTGGAAGAAGTGTTTCAGGGCCAGAAACAGAGCCATAATTTCGAGGCAATTGATGTGCCACGCGAGAAGATGACCTCTCCAGCTCCCTTGTGCTGGACGGCCATCCAAGACCGCACCCCAGCCCGTGAGGGAAGCGTCTGTCGTTAGCATCTTGCGACGACAAGACGGACCTAGAGTGGGACCCAAAGTCAGAAACTGGGGTCTGAACCACATAGAAAGGGTACGAAGCCCCCGGCGCGTAACCCTTATTAGCCTCTGGGGGTTGGCCCTTGAATGAAACCCTCTGGCTCTTAGCCACAGCTGAAACGCTCTCATGTGCAGAAGGCCCAAAGGTATCACCGTGGACGCAGCTGCCATTAGGCCTAAAGATTTCTGAAAGTGATGAACAGTGACCTTCTGGCGTAGCTTGATTTCCTTCAGGGTGTTGAGAATGGATTCGACACAAGCAGGAGACAGCTGTGCCCGCATTGTGAACGAATCCCATGTGACACCCAAATATGTTGTCCTCTGAACAGGAAGGAGAACGCTTTTTGTGGCATTGAGTCTCAATCCTAAAGAATGAAGATGGGCTAGGACGACATCCCGATGTCGAAGCGCTAGCTCCTGAGACTGGGCCAGAAGCAGCCAGTCGTCTATATAATTCAAAATACGGATGCCCTGGAGTCGTAAAGGAGCCAGAGCTGAATCCATGCATTTTGTATATGTGCGGGGTGACAGAGCTAGGCCAAATGGAAGGACCCGATACTGGTAAGCTTCGCCCCCAAAAGCGAACCTCAGGAACTTCCTGTGCTGTGGAAATATTTCTATATGGAAATATGCGTCCTTGAGATCGATTGTCACAAACCAATCCTCTAGTTGGATTTGAGAAACAATCATTTTGACAGTCAACATTTTGAATCTGTATTTCCTGAGATAGCGGTTCAAGCTGCGAAGATCCAAGATCGGACGCAACCCCCCCTCTCTTGGGCACCAAAAAGTACCGACTGTAGTAGCCCGACTCTCTGTCTGGGAGGGTAACATGTTCTATGGCCCCTTTGCCAAGCAGAGTCTGTAACTCCTGGGCCAGCAGATGTGCTCGGTCCGGTTTCACGGAAGTGGAGACCACGCCGTTGAAACGCGGAGGACGATGTGCAAACTGAATCCTGTAGCCTATGCCTACAGTCCTTTGTACCCAAGGAGATATGCCTGGCAGTAGTTTCCACGCTGCCAGCTTCTCCGTAAGGGGCACGAGCTTTGACACTTCAGCTGGATGGGGGGGTGTTTGGTGTTGGGTATTCTGAAGTATGGCAGGAGATGCCCGAACACCCAACTTTTCGTTGGAGACCGGCGCTCCCCGAAACACCAGTGGTAGCGATGGGATTGAACACCGGCCTCCCGGGAGTGCCAGGGAGGAGGCCCTGTTTTGTGATGAAAATCCAGGCGCCCCTCCCTGGGGGGAGACACCCCCACGGCCCCAGGCGCATGAACCTCAGGGCTTCTTCTTTGAAGAGAGGAAGCTCCTCAGATCCGGTCTTTTCGAAGCAGATTTCTGAGAAGAGCGGCAAGCCCCACCCCAGTCTTTACGAGGGGGTGCGCGGCTGGTCACGCTCTCCTTCTGCACCTCACGCCTGATAGGGGCCAGACCGGCCCGGGGCCGGGTGGCCGACGGGCCCGGTTCTTGAGCACGTCCGGGAAGGGACCTCCCGAAGGCCTGTTCATATAGCTTCGCCTCCCGAAACCTAATGGCGACGGAATTAACAGCGTTGCCAAAGAGGCCGGAAGGCGAGACGGGCGCATCAAGGAGGACAGCACGATCCTTATCCTTGATGCCCGTGAGGTTCAGCCACAGATGCCTCTCCGTGGATACCATGGCAGCCATAGAACGGCCCACAGCACGGGCCGTCTGCTTGGTTGCACGGAGAGACAGGTCTGTGGCTCGGCGCAGCACTGCAAATGCCCTGTCATCAATAACCCCGCCGGTGCTCAGGTCCTTCAGCAGGTCAGCCTGGTAAGCCTGCAAAACAGACATGGTGTGCAGTGAAGCGCCAGCCTGACCTGCTGCCTGAAAAGCTTTCCCCACCAAAGCAGATGTCAATCTACACGGCTTGGAGGGGAGAGTAGGCTTTTTCAGGGAGGATGATGTCCCAGGAGAGAGATAGCCCGCAAGCGTCTCTTCTATCTGGGGCATCATCATATAACCGCATGCTTTCGCATCAACGATATTCGAATAAGTCGAAGTCAATGGCACAAAAACACGCAATGAATACGGCTTGCTCCATGAAAGAGTTAATTCATCATGGAGGTCACCAAAGAAGGCAAGAGAGAGAGACGTTGAGGCTCCTCCCCCCGGCCACCCGACAGAAACCTGTCGTCCAATCTCGAACGCTTGGGGGAATCTCGCTTCTGCGGCCAGTCGATATGCAATCGCTCGACCGCACGCGTTATAACCTCTAATAATTCCTCATAAGCTCTGTCAGCACTGGAGGAGCGTTGTGAGGAGGCTACTTCCATGGAAGCGAGAGAGGAGGATTCTTCCGCTCCTTCACAAGAAGCGCCGGAGCGCGCTTGCGAAGCGGAAGTTAAAACTTCCTGATCCGGAGAGAGCGAGAGAGAAATTGGAAATTCCATCTCGTGCGCGTCTGCCAGATCAGCACGCGAGCCCCAGGAATGCGCCGCGGCTCGCGGTTTCTCTTTAAAAAAAGCGAGTTGCGCGCGAAGCACCTTAATAGGGAGAAGATCACAGTACTCACAGTCTCCCTGAAGCCCAAGGCGAGCGTGTTCTTCCCCCAAGCACTCGAGACAAAATTCATGAAGATCGCCCTCCGAAAGAGATCTATCACACGGAGGCACGCATCTCTTAAGCAACTCCGCCATATCGGTGAGTTAATGCTGTTATTTTATTTTTGCTTTCGTTATGGCTTGCACATGCTCACGCAAAAACACAAAGCGGTCCTGAAGACAAAAAGATCTGAGGATGTTTCCGGTTCACTCCTATTTATAACCTGCAGGTGCACCTTATTGGGTGACGTCATGCCTGGCAGAGGTTATAAGCCGAAGGTATTCGGCGGTTTTGACATGCACAGGCTTCACAACCGGGCAACAAAGAGATGTTCCCATAGCGTTTTCACGCAGCATCGAGTGTAGCTTTTGAAAGGGAACAACCATCTCTGCAGCACTCCACTAATCAGGCCTGTATGGTAGAGTGGCAACAGAAGTAAAAAGAAGTAAAAATCACGACAGCCCGTCTGGAGTTTGCCAAAAGGCACCTAAAGAACTCTTTTTTGTTGAAGCTCCTTTGGAACCAATTACAGCCTCAAGTCTTTTTGAGTATGATGGTACAAGATGGCTGTTCCTCTGCAAGGTTCTTCTCTCTCCACAGTGAAACACTGGAGCTCTTTCAGATTGACCATCAATATTTCAGAGAGTTCGCTCTAGGAGGAGTCCTGGTGGTTCCTAACTTCTTTATTTAGGATGATGGAGGCCACTGTGCTCATCTGGACCTTCAGTGCTGGAGAATCTTCTTTATGTTTCTGTACCCTTCCCCAGATCTGTGCCTCGATACAATCCTGTCTCTGAGATCTACAGACAATTCCTAGACATCATGGCTTGGTTTGTGCTCTGACATGCACTGTTAACTGTGGGATTTTATATAGACAAGTGTGTTTCTTTCCAATTCATGTCCAATCACCTGAATTTGCCACAGGTGGACACCAGTTGTGTTGTAGAAACATTTTAAGGATGATGAGTGGAAACAGGATGCACCTGAGCTCAATTTTGATTGTCATTGCGAAGGCTGTGAATACTTATGTACATATGTACACATTGTGATTGTAGAATTTTGAGGAAAATAGTACATTTAATCCATTTTGGAATAAGGCAACAATAACAAAGTGTAAAAAAAAAAATTACAGTAACAGTACAGTACAGTAACAAAATGTGGAAACCCTGAAGTGCTGTAAGTACTTTCCAGATGCACTGTATATTCTTCAATCTGTTATTTTCTCAAAGGGGTTATTTTGAGATTATTATTGTTGTTGAGATTATTAGATATAATTATTGAAATTAAGGTTATTTTTGTTTTTATAGGGTCAATATGGAGGGGGGAGTCAGAGAAAGACGTCAGGCACTCTGCACCTGACCAACGCCACCAAGGCAGACCAAGGCCATTATGTCTGTGTTACCCATAATCCTCTACTGAACATAAGCAAAGAAAGTGGCATCGCCACGCTAATAGTTGATGGTATGTGCATGTTTCTACCTTCCAGTAAACGGGATAAAAAACATTGGCTTAATCAATTGTTGTTAAGCATGTTACCATACTTTTTTTTTGTTTGTTTGTTTACTTATAGGTTTAAGTACAAGTCTTGAAATCATACAGGGTCCTGAAAATATCACAGTTGCTGTGGAAACAGAGACTGCCCTATACTGTGTAGTCCATGGCTTCCCAACTCCCAAAGTGCATTGGTTCAAAGATGACCAAATGTTGCAAAATGCATCACGATGGGACGTGCATGATGATGGACAACTGCTTGTCTTTGAGTGAGATGATCACTTCCTTATTCATCAGTTCATGGGTTTTATTTTATTACTCGGGAACACCTTTCCCAACAAAGAAACACTTACTTTTATTAGGTTATTCAGTACAATTTTATTTCTATATAAGCTGTAAGTGCAACTGTTTTCACTGAGAAACATTTGAGTGTGTCACGCTTGCACTAATAGAACAAATAAAAAAATCTGTTCCCTATGCCCCACAGGAGAGTTTTGCCAGAAGATGAAGGCTTTTATCACTGTGAGGCTGACAATAACAAGGAAAGACTCATATCACAGTCAGCCTACCTTCTTCCTGCAGGTACCATCATGCCTTTTTCTGAAGAATTTGTGCATGGATGCATGCATACAAACCCCTATAAGTACCCAGTGTAATATCCAAGTGTGAATAGACACAGTACATAACCCTTAATAACGGGGGGTAACTCTTCAGGGGCAGATGCTTGTGAACTGGTTGTTTGAGTATCATTTATTCATGAAGTCCTTATTGACCAGTGGGACAATAAAGTCTTTGTTAATGAACTGTAGATCTGTAAGCTTTGTTAATGTAGGTCTCTGGAGAAAAAAGAAATAAAGTTAGCACATGTGGTATGACCTAGTATTGGAGGCAAATAATCACAAACATTCACTCTCTTTTTATGACTGTATTTTTGAATGAGGCAAAACAGTCTCCATAGCGATATGCATCCCTTTACCACGATGTAATGGTAAAGATTATTTGTCCATATCCATGCAATATTCTAGGATAATGTTGTCCTTATCACCATATGAAAAACAGCTGACTGAGAGTGTTGGAATCGGTTGTTTGTTTGTTTTTGTTTGTTTGTTTGTTTGTTTGTTTGCTTGCTTGCTTGCTTCTAGTGGGCCCCTGCCTAATGACATATCGTCATGCTGAAAGTCCTCAGTCAGGAAGAAGAAAAAAAAAATAGAAATCTACAGTATATCTAGATTGCAAGAAATAGTGATCCAGAGAGCATCGTAAACCACAGGAGGAATGCAGATAGCCACAATGTCTGCAATACAAGCACATTTTCTCCCTGATATACACTACCAGTCAAACGTTTGGACACATTGTACTGTAATTCCATGGTCTTTCCTGATTTATATTACTTTCTACATTGTAAAACAATGCTGAAGGCATCCAAAATAAGCAAAAATCTCCTTTGAACAGTTGATATTGAGATAGTGTCTCATGTACTGTTAGGCTTCATAACAGCTCTAATAACAGTGATGTTAATTGGTGATTTTGAAGCTGGTAACTCTAGATGAACTTCTCCTCTGCAACAGAGGTTCATTTTGGTCTTGATTTCCTTCATGAGACACAGTTTCATCATGGTGCTTCATGAGTTTTTGCAAATGCACTTGACAATACTGTTCTTGAAAGAACTATTCCAGAACAGCTGACCTTAAAATAACAGCTGACTGTGACTGTTGTTGTTGTTGTTGTTGTTAATCCTTAAATACCTAATGGCTACACTTTATTTCAGTTCGGTGTTCAAAATCCAGTATTTTTCTCAAATGTAAAAAATAAGTCCAAACTTGAGTCCATTTTGCCAGGTGAGACTTTGACTGTTAATTACACATCCCAACCATTTTTGTTACATTTTCTACTCTACAGCCATGGACTGGACCTTTATCCTCCAGCCTATCAATAAAACAGTGAAGAAGGGTGACTCGGTGACTCTGCACTGCAGACCTCCACACAGCAGACCCCCTGCACAAGTGTCTTGGTTTAGGAATAACCAGCTTCTTCAGTCCGGGCCGCACATCTCCGCTCAGCCGACAGGAGACCTGCTCTTTCACAGGTGCTTCTGACCTTCGCTCAGGCACAGAGTGTACATAATTTAAATTTACAGTATTAATAATGTATGTTGTAAACCATTTCTTTTTAGTGTTCGAGAGACAGACAGGGGATCTTATTATTGTCAGGCGTTTAATTCCTTCCTACAAAGGGCTATAACCTCTAGAAAGATCTCTCTAGAAGTTCTAGGTATGGTATTTTAATTAGTTTTTAATACATTTATTCACATTGTTGCATTACAGAAAAGTGCATTAAAAGTTGCAGGTAAATGTCTTCATAATCTTAAGATGAGAATACAAGTCTGATTTATAAAGAAATAATACTTGGTGTGTTAACTTGCTCACGATTTGGCTTTTTCATCCTTAGAAGTGCTTTTAGTTTGCTTTTAGGATCCACCTACATTTAATCCATTACTACAGTACATTCATTGTAGATACTGTAGACTGTAAAGTGAATTTGGATCATAAATGCATGGCTTTCCACTTTACTGAATTACTTATAAACTCTTTTAATACCAAGCAATTATTGATTTTTATTTCAGAGCAAGTAATTTTACCATGTATTATTTATTTCTCAAAAAAAATATTATGCCAGTTTGGGATTATTGTTTATAGTTCTTGTGGCCTTTCGACAGCACCTCCATCCGTGACTATCTGGCCCCTGGCAGTGATTTCCGCAGTGGGAGCGGAGGTGGTTATTCAGTGCCAGGTGTCAGGACACCCTGTTCCTTCTATTAAGTGGTCAAAACGTGGCCAGTCTGTGAGAACAGGAGGCAAGATTAACAAGGGGTATACATCTGCATATTCCATGTAAATTTGTACTTTTTTGTTTTGTTATCATGGGATATTTTTACATACATTATCAAGTGTTACAAGTGACTGTGATCATGGCGTTTCCTTTTTTTCACAGTGTAAGAAATGCAACTCTTTACATCTCCTCAGTGAGAAACTATGATGAAGGTTTTTACACGTGCTCAGCGTCCAATTTTGTGGGACAGGACGAGAAAACAACCAGCCTACATATAGCTGGTAAATTCCACCTAGTCAGGATATTTATAACAGAGGGTCATGTAAGGTAATTCAACGTGCTGAAAATGACGTCCTTGATCATGCTTTATGTGCTTAAAATGCTTTTCAGCAAAGCCGGTCATTGTGATATTTGTGGGCTCAGTGAACGTTTCCAAGGGAGGCTCTATCATTCTGCCATGCCGAGCCGTTGGAAATCCACCACTGAAATACAGTTGGCGCAGAAGTGCTCTTCAGACACCTCTATCACTTTCAGCACGCATACGCATTGATGGCAAGCGATTCTGAAAATCTTTTTATTGACTATCTTCTTTTGAACGTGTTTTTTTATGCATCAAGAATGCTTTGCACTTTGAAGAGCAATTTTGTCCCACAGATAATGAGACACTGCACATCTCTAATGCCCACCTGTCAGATGCAGGAGAGTATTACTGCACCGCTGAAAACGACATAGGTCAGGATAGAAGAAAGACCACCGTAAGAGTTGTCTCTGGTAAATTAATTCTATTACAGATATAAAATTAAATAATTAGCTTTAGCCATGCAATCATAAACAGTAATATAACTATGCTCTAATTGATTCCATCTTCTAACATTAAGCTGATCCTGAGGATTCATTATTTACAGTAAGTAACAGATGAAAGTCAGTGCTGTCATCCCATCCCATTGTAACCTCTCCGTTTGTCCTGTTCATAAACTGTAAACAGCACCACACACCATCACGATTAACATGATGGATGCATTGCATTTCTTTTGAGTAAACACTTTATGTTTGTTTTATTTACAACTACTTTAGATCAAGCCAGAACAACCTACAAATCCCACCAATGAAAATCAAAAATATTATAAAGGTAACACAAATCCATTCATCAGTTTATTACCGCTACAGATACCATGTGTCCAGTGTCTTTATTAAAGCACGACTTGTGAGTGAGTTTATTTTTTCTCTTCTTTCACATCTACAGAAACACATCTTACATCTAGAGACCCGAACAACTCACCCACACATCCAATCATTCCGACCGTGTTTGCCTCCTATGCTCTCTTCAATGATCATGACAGTATGGAGACAGGAGAAAATCAGAAATTGAAAGACCTCCGAAGAACACCAGTGCCACATCAATCAATCTTCTCTTACTCCAGACCCCTAGGAACACCTACAGAAAATGGTTATGAGCATGTTATTCCAAAGCTGCATCCAGATCAGCCAACGATGCACCCAATCCATACAAAACCTGAGTCATTGTCTGCGCTCAATGAGCAAGTGCCTCCTCAAGGACTTTCTGACCAGCCTACCGAGTCAAGGCAAGAACAATCTTCTCCCAGCTCGGTTGTTCATGATATTAAACTAACCCAGACCTCTGGGTTCACGCTGAATAATGTGAACAGCATAACCAGTTCAACTCCTGTGGAGATTCAACAGTACTGGAGTCAGCCTGCAGAGCAACTTACAGCCACAAAGGCATCACAGGCAAATAACACTGAATTAGTTGAAATGTTGAATAAAACCACATCAAAGACCCCCATGAGGACCACAGACAACAAGGCCAGGTAGTATATCATGTGGTGTGTGAGTTTGGTTTTTTTTTTTATCCTTTTTTTTTTTTTTTTATCCCGTTTTGAGATTTTTTTTCATTTGTTATCAGGGAGAAGAGAAAGTTACAGAGTTGGCTGCCTGTGCTAGAAAAACATGATGTTCCAATTGTGGTAGGAGTGGGAGTTTCCTTGGCATTTATTTTGATTAGCATGGCTTTCTACTCTTTGCTTCAGAAAAATGACCCTGCAACCAAAACTACAGGACGAGCAGGTAAGACTTAAAGTTCGCACAAAATTATTAATACTTGAATAGACAATGTAAATTTTCTTTCTCAGCTAAATCCAATGTCCTACCAATACCATTTAGTCATTGCTAAATTAAAATAGAGCAATGCGAATAAACCTGGTGAACACTGAACTCTTTCACTGAAGCTCTCAGAGGCCTTGGTGGGCGTTGCAGACCTGGTGAACATCTTGCAATTGAAAGGACATATGATAATAAGTGAGTTTGGTTAATATTCTAATGGCAGTCTCAATTCATCCCAAGCCAGCGATCTGAAATGGTGTTTAAATAGTATTTTCTACACTGTTGTTTGCTGCAGAGCATTTGAAGATGACAACATGGTTGCTGTTATTGAACAAAGCCCAAACATGTCTGAGATAAGGGCCCATCCCACAGCTTCCAGTCCATCCACCTTGCTAATGGAACCATGTTATGATGACACAGGTGAAGGAGTCCAGCCAAGCCAAGACATGCCAGTTGTAGTGGAAACACACCCAGAGCCCTCTGAGGAGGAGCAGGTCAGTGAGGTTTCAGCTTGTGTGTATGTTCCTCAGTCATGGCTAGTGCTTATATGAGATGAAAGATTCATATCCAAAATCAACAAGTGTATCAGATGAATAATTCTATAACTTCTGTACCTCAGTTAGAGACCTCGTTTGAGGAAGGCAAAGTCACGCCCTCTCTCCCATCTGACGTCCAACTTCAGTGTATGGAGGACTGGAGGAGCCAGGATTTGGGACAGTGCCAAAGAGATGCCCCTTCGCCACCCCCTTCCAATCCTTTGGGCACTCAGGAAGGGGGTCTCCGCTCTTCTCTAACCCTGCAGACCAGTGATTCCTCCTCCACCCCAGTACATCACAGTATCAGCCTCTCCCATGCCTCCTGCCCACTCATGCTGTCCCACTGTGTCACCCTAGGCATGACCTCCGTGGCTGTTGATGTTCATTTCTACCCATCCACACCTGCGCAGTATGGACCGCTGAGACCTCAGAGCAGTTCCCGGCATGAGCATGAACAAAACGCTCTGTCTACCCACCTTGGTAAATGAATTATGGGAAATAAACTTTGGCACAGCTTCTTACTACTTGAATGCTCATTAAAGATAAGCAAAGACATGCCTCGCTTGGTTCAGAAGGAAAGGTGTAATTAAACTTCAGTTTTGTCTAATTCATAAGGTGCTGTTGTTTTTCTTATTTTTTCTGCATTTATAATTGTCCTCTTCTACTTTCCTGGTGATAGTGTGAGTACATCATACATTTATTCAAAAATGTCTAGCAGATGCCAAGAATATGTATTAAAAGTATAGGCTGTGCATATGTGTGTGCTTTAGTAAATGGCAGTAAATCATATGAATTAATGATGTTGTTTTTTTTACATGATATTAGGAGAGTAACTTTTTTATAGAGAATAATTGCCATAAAACTACCTGCATTGGTTTGAAAGTTGTACTGTTATATACGAAAGGTACATGAATTAATGAATGATTTAGCATCAAGATTGATAACTTTTCTAGTGCAAATCACATGACTGTTACATTTATATAACCAAAGGTTGTTCTACCTTACCCTTGAACTAATGTGTTTTATGTTAATATCAGTAATTCCATCAAAATATTCTGTACATTTAGACTATACTGTGTTTTCATTTAATAAAACTAAATTGATGTCATATTTGTTGTTCTTTTTTTCAGGGGTTGGGGTCAGGGGTAACCAATTCTAAACAGGCTTCTGAATGAAATTCCAAAGGGATTGAGGCATTTCACAAAGAAAATAAGTTTTACAACAAAGTCTGTAAGTTCTTCAAGAAAGCTACATTTTATTAATAATTTTTTTAACGAAACGTCTTTCGTTCTCAAAACTCACAATTGAGTCGTTTTTGATTCAGAATAGAATACAAAAATGACAAACATTCAGAAATCATCATTATAATCATGTGTTCTCATAACTTTTAATATATATTCTCATGTTCAGTCCAATAAATCACAAGTAATTAGATACTCATTTTTTATTCACAATTGCAGCAGTTAAAAATGAGGAGTTTCTACAAATTATTAAATCTTATTAATTCATCTTCACCCAGTGCTTCAGAAAGGTTATTTACTATAATAAACAATCCTCAGTGGCTGTAATCACATAGGAAAAAAACAACTTTCAATATCCCACACTTTAATAGACTGACTAGGCGCTTTAGTGCATGACTGTGTAGAACATTGATTGCAGGTTACAGAAATCATTAATACAAATCTAATAATCATGACATTACATTACAGCTGAGGGTATTTTCCAGTACTGGGCATAGATAAAAAATTCCCCTGGGCACGCTTTATTGATTAATGTCTGTTTTGCATTTTCTCAATCCCACTTACACTTTTAAACGGTATTTCAAATAGCTTTCAAATCTTTTTTTTTTTTTTTTTTTTTTACATCCTTGGTGAATAGCAACAGCAAATCAAATCTTAAGACAGATGGGCTATAACAACAGAAACCCACTGGATTAAACTCCTGGCAGGCAAGAACAGGAATGTGAAAACTACTGTACAGTATATTTCTGTTCAAGTCTGCCCACTCTAGCCCCAATTTCCTGTATTGGGCTGACCAAAGTAGAAGGCAATGTTATCTTATAAGCTGTTGTAACCTGTATGCATGTGTTTTGTGCATTGCTGCCACATGACTGAGAAGCTGCATGTATGAGCAGGGGTACACCTATTAAAGTGCCTGTTGAGTTTATTTCTCCAAAGAAACTGGAAAGGAATGTCAATGATACGCTGATGATTCAGGGTGATATTAGCACCTTAGAAAGATTGCATTGTGTTAGGGCCTTAGGGATCCACGATGTTCTTTTATGCCCGAGTGTTATTACAATACATTACATTGTGTCTGAAATGTAAACATTTATCACCATTTCATGGATATGCTATGAGAAATGTCCCAGGGAGTACAGAGAGAGGTGCTTAATCATTTACTTTTTTTTTCTGAATAGGATGAGTTTCACTCACTAGGTTGCGTATAGCCTATAAATATGTAGTTTTTCCAGAAGAACAAGCAACATCAACCTGTGATTGGTGACATTAAACTCACACTACTTATTTGTGCCATCACTTGTGACAACATTAATCTAATCTATTAAAAGCCGATTTTAAAATTCTGTGGCTTTAAAAACATATATATCACAGCCTTATACAGTAAGGGTTTTGCAAGTCAATACACACCTAATTTATATCAGGACGTTCAGCCCAGTGCACTAATTATAGCAGATATCAATACAGTAGTTAAATATTATTATGTTGTTAATGTATTAAGTCATCCGACTGTGTAAACACATATTTGATGCAGCATCCAACGAAGCCTGGTTCTAGCATGTCTTATTCTATCCTATCTCTATTTTTAGCTACAATTCACCATGAGTTTCTTTCTGCTGATATCCTGGTGGGGGGACATGGAAGGCTACATAAGGACACCACTTAGTATTGAGACAAACCAGTTTTTCCAGAGTAGCAGAGTTGACGATATCAAAGCCAGTCTGACCTCCAAACGTGCTGGGCTTCCAGTACTCAGGTGAACATATAGGGTTTCCCAAAAGACCTTTTAGGGAAAATGGAGCCCCCATTTCTACCATGCTTTGTCCAAATATGGCACTGGGTCGAGTCTTCTCTAGCAACAACGCTGGATAAAACTCCATCGCGTCAATGTCTCCGTAGAGCTCTTCCAACTCCCGGGCGACCTCCTTATCATCTAAAAAGGAAGTTCAAATTACTTGCGAACACAAGGTAAAAAAAAAAATTCACCAAAATCTAGGGTTAATATTATACATCAGTGGTGCAGAACGTTCTGAAAAATCTTTAATTTGCCACGCTCAAGGCATTTTAGCTGCCTGTGTGCAGCTGACGGCTTCTCTGTATCAACATGAAAACAGTATGATTTACAGTAGTCATTGGGTACATTGTCTTTTTTGTATCCAAAACTGTCCAAAATGTCCAAAAACGTGTACAAATCCAAGATTTGTTCAAGCAATTTTAAGTACAAGTTGTTCTTCTAGACCATTTGACAAAGTCTAGAAGAAGATAAAGATAAAGGATAAAGAGTCTTTCTTTATTGTAATTGTAGTGATACAACCTAAATCTAACCCATGTAATGAAAAAGACTGCAACTGTCAACCTCAGCTGACCACACAGACAGATAAAGTCTTGTGGAAGACCATTTCTGACCAGAGGTATGTTTGGAGGTGAGAAGGTGAAGCATTTAACCTCAACAACTATGTACAGTACCAGCCAAGCTTAGACTCATATGAAGCTTCTATAGTCCTACTGAGCTAAATCTACAACATGCAGTGTATTTAATTTAACTGAAGAATGAACGATTCTTTCCACAGAACTAGCCCATATCTTAGCTGCACAGCTAGTTCTGGTTAGTCATAACTTTGAAAGATACCAACCACCTAATTTAGCTTAGTATCTTGCAAAATTACGAGCTATTGAAATGAACTTTAATTTCGATTTAAAACAGACATGGAAAAGCCTGAACTAGCCCCTTAAGCTAAACTACAGCAGTATAGTAGAGTAGGAAACTGGGTTAGCAACATTAAATGTTGTTCCTTTGATATGAATAATAAGTGTACTATACTATACTATACTATACTATACTATACTATACTATACTATACAGCAGTATAGTATAGTATAGTATAGTATAGTATAGTGTAGTACTCTACTATACTGCTGTAGTTTAGCCCCTTAAGCTAAACTACAGCAGTATAGTAGAGTAGGAAACTGGGTTAGCAACATTAAATGTTGTTCCTTTGATATGAATAATAAGTGTACTATACTATACTATACTATACTATACTATACTATACTATACAGCAGTATAGTATAGTATAGTATAGTATAGTGTAGTACTCTACTATACTGCTGTAGTTTAGCCCCTTAAGCTAAACTACCGCAGTATAGTAGAGTAGTAAACTGGGTTAGCAACATTAAATGTTATTCCTTTGATATGAATAATAAGTGCACATAACTGCTGCACATACCTGTAAATTCGTGGAATGATTTGTACGGAGTCAGGTAAAATCTTTTGCGGTACTCATTAAACGGCTGTAGCCGAAGTTGCCTAGATTCTTTAATGACCCCTTCAGCTACTTTGGCCACAATATGTGGTAAATTACGACCACCTCCAACCTGAAACAAACAAACAAACAAATAAATATTTTTACAAATTAAAAAAATGAAACTCCTACAAGTGATAAATAACAATTCTTCAACTGCAATAAACATGTTTGCATATACTACATGGTGATTCACTTGAAAGAGGCGCCCAATATTCTGTAATAACTCTTGCAAATGATGAGGCAATCTGAACCAAGCAAATACTGTACGCTCCACACCTTGATGTACATGTATGTGTTATTGATTGCATTACATGCGATGCGGGAAGTGATACAGTCCGCCTTCGCCATGAGATGGGATCAATGATCCTGTCCTTTCCAGTTTCCGTACCATCCTCTGAATAACACTCTTTGAGGGTACGTCACAGAACACCATATTTCTTTCTAAATTCACCCGCTTAAACGAGTCACGTTATTACAGAATATCCGGTGCCTCTTTCGGGCGAATCACCCTGTATGAGACTGCATTTCTTCATTACTTCTTCATTTCTACATTACAGTTACTTTTGACCACACAACCTTGTTTAGCAGAAATGAATATTCTAAGCTTAATAGTCGATGTTACACTTTTAGTTCACATTTGCTCGTTCAAAAATAATTACACATTTTAAAACGACAGTAGACACCCCTTCCTGTTTCAGACGACTTAATGTTCAGTCATACTAAAACCAACCACATTGCAGATAATAATCTACAGTGTGGTGTAGCCAACACACACACACATGCAGACAGGCAAGTGCACACACACACACACACACACGCACACACACGTTAAGTTATGTAATGTTGGAAGTTTATTCATTATTAATGGTAAAAGTGACTTGAAAAACATTATATTGTTAATAAGAGGTTATGCCAAACCCAAGACTAGTCCACAGGGCAGTGGTGGCTCATTGGGCTAAAGCACTGAGTTAGAAGATCGGCGGTTCAATTCCCAGCTCAGCCAGGTTGCCATTGTTGGGCCCTTGAGCAAGGCCCTTAACCCTAACTGCTCCAGGGGCGCTGTACCATGGCTGACCCTGCACTCTGACCCCAGTTACACTGGGATATGCGAAGAAGAAATTTCACTGTGCTGTAATGTATATGTGACAAAATAAAGGCTTTACTTGGCTTTACTTTTTACATAGCTGGAATTTAGTCAAACAGCCTTAAATGAACAATAATGATCACAATTACAATAATACTTCACAATCATTAAAAATTTTAAGAGTCGTTGAAATTTCCATAAATAGGTTCACTGTTTTCAAAAGCGCTATGTGTGAAATTCTTTCTAACTTCACAAACACCCTTTTTGCCCATGATCACTGAACAGGAAGACAAGGTTTTATAAGAATTGTAGCTACAGTTTAGGTGAAAGGAGCACTTTGCAAGTAGATCTTTGGGTTAAAAAAAAAAATCAATAAATAAAAAGTTCACAAAATAATAACAAAAAACGCCCTTCCTTTCCAGACCATTCAAGTGACACCCACCACAATTCTGATCATAATCTACCATGTACTTTTTTGCCACATAAAATTTTTTTTCTAAGCCAATACAATACAAACTTAATGTGGCTCAGTGGAAAAAAACAGTAATACTTCCTAAAATAAGCAAACATGATTAAATCTACGATGGGTGTTCAAGTCAAACTGGGACTTTTCATAGTGCAGAAAAACAGAATACAGTTATAAAAGCAAAAAGTACCTTTATTATGCTATATAATCCTCTGATACACCAATGCATTTATGCCAGCATTTCACCACACTAGACACCATCAAGACAGACAGTTCTCTTAATTTGCCGGAGAATTGAAGAACTGCATGCTTCTATTCTGAAACCTGGCCTCCCGGGAACTCATTTAATGGCCCCAACAAGATGGTGACAAGTTGTCTGTCAATTTTCAAAGATCAAGCATTCCACTCACTGAATGTTCACGAGAACGCCTGCAGTAATTGTCATTCAAGAACATACAGCCGTCTTTAATGTGATCACAGCATTCAAACGTTTTACTGTGGCTAAAAGTCCCATCACGTGGTTTGACTTGAATGTACCTTGTGTATCGCCCCCATGGCAGAAGGCCTGAATGTACTGTACTTTATACACCACCTGACCGCCTGAGTTGAAAATACCTGTACCAGTTTGCACTATTTCCCACAATAGCATAATATCAAAGTGATTATTGCCAGACATTAATATCACCTCTCATTTAGGCAAAAATGTGCAAAAATATTTAAATATGTGACTCTCTGA
This sequence comes from Clarias fuscus, assembly GCA_030347435.1. NCBI lineage: Eukaryota > Metazoa > Chordata > Actinopteri > Siluriformes > Clariidae > Clarias > Clarias fuscus. The sequence continues at coordinate 13,405,088 of CM059208.1, read as the reverse complement.
GTGAGAACGCTTATTTGCAGAAGATGCCATAGAGTTTAATAAACTTACTTATGAGCTTATATTTATTAGTATATAATGGACCATCATACTTCTTGTTACTACACAAATCAACATTTATTTCCTACTTCTGATATCGTCACAATTATTCAATAATTGTTAAAACCTTCATAAATTGGTTTGCTCAAATGTGGGCAAAGCAATATTTGTGAAATTTCATGAGCACCCTTTTTTCTCATGATCACTGAACAGACACAACAGGGGAAGAACAGCAAGCATGTAGCACCTTGGGTTTTCACAGCCTGTTTCAACAACAGCGAGAACTTTCAAAAAGTGGAAAGAAAGCACTTTCCTTTCCAAACCACTCAACATTACACCAGTTACACCGAAACCAACCACAATGCTGATCATAAACTTCAGGGTAATTTTGCCAGCAAAAGCAATGGCTAAACGAATACTCAGAAAACCTGACTCTGAAATATAATATATATTACTATTAGAATATATACTCTGAAATAACTTAGTTTATAAAAAAAAAAAATTTAACCTTCCTTACAAGAAATAATAATAAATAATCATTTGTTTCCTTAAGGTCAAAAGAGGTGCAAATGTCACCTGTCCTGCTGACTGAGTAGAGAAAGCATGCACCAGCTTCTCTACTCCATAGTGAGTGAGTATGGAGGTATTGAACATGAAATCAGCGTAGGAGATCTCAGTTCCATCAATGAAGAAGCTGTCCGGCATCAGAGGATGCCAGTGGTAAAGCTGATTAAACTCCACAGCAATGCGGTTCTGGTACTGGAACTTGGAACTGAAGAGCAAAGTCGGGTCAAATTTCAACTTAAGGTGGTAGCCGCTGAGGTGTTGTACATACTCTTCGATGACTATCCGAATGGTCTCACCTGGAAAGCAAGCATATTGAGCAAATTAAATCAACTAAACAAAAAGCACTGAAACTAGGGTTACAGAAACTACAAAATTAATTCATAAGTGCTGTTCGTAACTCGATTTGGTCGTACACTGATTCAGTTTTTTCCATAGGAATACATGTAAATAGAATTAATCCGTTTTCGGTCACTATGAACTATATTTAACTTTTCATTTATTTTGTTTGCATCACAAAATATAAAACAATGTATGATGCTGTAAGATGATTTCCCTTGTGAAAAACTCTCATAATCCACTCATCCACTCAAATATTTATTATTATTCAATTTCTTTCTATAAAACTGCTCTCAAAGTTCTTTTTAGAGGTAGCAGGGAAATCCTGGAATCACAATTGTCAATAATGACAACCTTGTATAATGTTCAGAAACCTACATGAGGTGCACAGTCAGTGTACGGCTACAGCGTGCTCTAATACTGGAACAGATTTACGAGTACGACTATGCTTTAGCGTTACTCCAGAACAGGTAGTTGACTCAAAACATACAGTCGTCCTGCATACAATTACAGCAGCTCGTTGCACCATTTCAGACCTAGCATTGTTTAACTGTGTTTGAGTGTGTTTGAGTCAGGTGTGTTTCCATCACACACACACACACACACACACACACACACACACACACACACACACACACACACACACATACACAGACAGAGGTAAAATCATTAAGCAGGACTGACAGGCTTTAGCTAAATTTCCATCCTAACCTCATCTTAAAACCACATAAAAGAATTGAAACTAGGGGTCCTAAAAAGATGTGGTAAAGTCTCTCTCTCTCTCTCTCTCTCTCTCTCTCTCTCTCTCCAACTATCTTTCACTGCTTATGGGAGTGAAATAAATGTCTCAATAATGCTCCTTTCCATAAGTCGAACCTTGAAATAGGGACTATAAATTGTGGAATAAAATTAGCTTAACGGATGATATTCCATATAAGATACATCACAAACAAATATATAGAGAAGCCTAATAAAATAGAGTGATGTACAAATAAGAAGAACATGAATAAATATTTAAAATTAGATAATAAATGTATAAGTATACATCAGTTAGTTCTGACCAAACAATCTGATTGCACGTACAGAGGAACCTCGGATGATCAAATTTTTTTTAAAATAAATTTTGACTGAAAAACGAGCAAGTCTTGGTTTACGAGTACAGAGTATCAGAGTATCAAGGAATTGTGGGTAATCATCTCCTCTGCTGGGTCTTAGTGCGCGTCTCTCACTGGTATAATCAACATCTGTGTGTGTACTGTTTACTATAACACTGTGACCACATGTGTGCGCGTAAAACATATTTTATTTTGTGTTTGTAAGCGTGTGTGTACAGCATGCATGTACTGTTTGTTATAACACACGTGTGCGCGTGTATAAAGCAAAAGAAAGTCTCATTATGAGCGCAGGCACTGTGTGTGTGTGTGTGTGTGTGTGTGTGTGTAAAGGGACACTGTGTCAAATTATGCGGATGCACACATATAACGACAGGCTGAAATAGAGATCCATTATTTCTTTAGGGAAAATTTGCTTTGATTTACGAGTGTTTTGGATTCATATTTTAATATTAATAATAATTTTATTATTATAAACAATTTTATCATTTTAATAGATGCTTCAACATTAACCGTCGGCTTCAGCACAGGTGAAAGTAAGAGCAAGAGCAGCAACCTGCCAAAACCCACATTCAAAACCAGTCAAGTGCTGCATACTGCATCGTTTTGAATTGCATCTTAAATAGCTATTTACACTTGGTGTGTTTGACAATGGATTATACTAGCTTTCCATTTAATGCCACCCTGGAACCTGAAAAGTAACAGAGCTGATATTATAAAGTGGAATAAGTTGAAGTATAAAGAGAAACCTACAAGCTCTACAGGACTTTTCACCACCTCCGTTCTTTATTAGTCTATATAGTATTGATAGGAATTTAAAATGACCTTCAATCCTGTTCAACCTTCAACCTTCAATGCTAATTACAATGACCCTGTAACTGTCGGTCAATACCTGTTGGTTGCCAGCTCCGACAGTCACAGTTAGTTAGTTATGATCTGTTGATAATAAACGGTGTTTGACAGAACTTTTGTATAAAAACAATATCAGACTCTAGGTCATGTTATATTGCTGGATATAGCATGGCTGTGATGCCTAGAGTACTCCCTCTTGTGTGATAATCAAAAAGAATTCAAATAATTATCATGATTCATAGCTGTGATTATCAGGTTAATTTTATACTCACACACTACGGGCCATTTGGTAACACCAATTAGCTTGACCTGCATGTCTCTGGACTGTAGGAAACCCACCAAGCAAAGGGAGAACATGCAAACTCCATGCACATAGAGGCAGGAATCGAACCTGGACCCTGGAGATGCTAACCACTACACCACCATGTCACCTCTACGTTTATATCATTTTAAATATTTTATATCTTGACATTTTCAATTTAACTGTCCTAATTATATACACAATTTAATGTAATCATGGCACTAAATAAAGATGATGAAACTAAAAGACTTAGATGGTGTCTTCTCAGATCTCTGCATGAATTCCATAGTGTTTTGTGAGTATTTATGTTGGAAACCATGATATCAGGGTAAAATAGTGTTGCTACACAGTGCCACTGGTCTTAATATTGCTCCCCAGAGCTGACATAATTTCAAATTCAATATGGCACGTAACTGAGACATGCCTCTGTTTTAGTCAATCACTGCTCCATATGTGCAAATATTTGGAAATGTTTGCATCTGTAATTAAGAGGTTAAGAGGAAAGAAAGAGAGAGAGAGAGAGAGAGAGAGAGAGAGAGAGAGAGAGAGAGAGTGTGTGTGTGTGTGTGTGTGTGTGTGAAAGAGAGTGTAAGAGTGTTGCTCAGCGGTGACATCTAGGCCAGCTTTGTCACAATCATACTACATCATATTATAATACACTATATGATATGATATAATTTCAATACAATATCTTCTCCACAATTTGTATATGTGTTAAACCTATCTACGGTTATGGCACTAATGGCTGTAATTAATATTTTCATGAAATATTACAATGTCCTTTTTAAATTTCTGGATCTTGTTTGCTTCCAACAGTATATAATAAGTGATGTTAAAAAAAAAAAGACAAAATATGACAAAACCTCACCTATAATAATCAGCCTTGTGGTCTGAAAGAGTTGCTCATCATCCCAGGTAGGATGTTCTTTCTTAAGGATGTCACACACACGGTTGTGTTCACGTAGCCAAATGGTGGCATACATTGTTAAACCTGGCAATAGGCCAAACACCTCCTGGCCAATAGCCATTTGCTTTTCTGGTGTGACAGACTGAGTGTAGTGCATGCTCACATTGGCCTCTGCCACTGTAGGTGGGTACATGTCCCCATTTATCATCTGTAACCATAAAGAATAACAGAAAAATGTGAGGTTTAAAAAATGAAGGGGAAGCTGCAAAAAATAGGTTATTATTTAACAAATAGGTTATAAATCTTTTTGTAATGTTATGACAATAAATGTATAATTTTACAATAAAAATGTATAATATTTTGAGAAAAAATGCTATAATAATAGGACAGGAATAAAATTTTATAACAAAAAAATTCAACCACTGACAGCTAATTTGTCCTCCAGAAAAGAGACAACTTCTTCCAAGCCCATAAAGTTCTTCCTTTGGAAAATACACTTATTGCATAATCCGAACAAGTCCTAATGCTTATGAAAATCTGTTGTTGGTGTTCCCGAAGATTACGTGTTTTCTTGCTTCTGGAACCTAAATCAAATCTTTACTGTCGTTATTTTACAAACTATATGACTTTTTTCATATTTATTTTGTAATACTATGATGTTATTTTTCAGGAAAGTATGACTTTATTCTTGAAATCTCTAGGGAGGCCCTGATCTTCAAGCTTATTTTTATATATAATTACTATATTGTCCATGCCCTATCCATTTTTTTCTATCCAAGTAGAGGATGGAAAAATAAAGACTGGTGTAGAAACCTTCGCTTATCATTCTTATCATTAGATTTATTTTTGGGAGGTTACCAACTTTAATCTTTAGAACTCAGAAGGAAGTTTAACCATGCCCTCAAGCTGAAAGTGGGTCACAGCTATAGGCAAAAATACCATCATTTGATGATAATCTCCTTGATAAAGTTATGTCTATATCAGCTAAGTGTGGCTGATAAGCTAATGCAGAGATGGCATAAACGTCCTCACCAAAAAATATACAAAGCAGATTTAAGAACATGCCAGACATTTCACAACTGAAGCGGTACCTGGTACTTCATCTTCCCATCTTTGTGAAGTCTAAGTTTCAGCTGCCGTGCAAGGTTATCTCCATAGATATGTCCAGCATCCACCTGTTTATGGAATCAAACATCAGAATGAGCTTTATACTCATTTACAATATAATTATTTGGCCATTTGTTTTTGTTTTTCTTTTAAAATGGTATCCAGATTATCTGTTACTCAGTCATTCACTCACTTATCGTCTATACATCTACATCTACATCTAGGCTTTTGGCAGACGCCCTTATCCAGAGCGACTTACATTTTTTATCTTATTATACATCTGAGCAGTTGGGGTTAAGGGCCTTGCTCAAGGGCCCAACAGGGACAACTTGGGGGAAGTGGGACTTGAACCTGGGACCTTCCGAACCGCATTAGTTTGTATTCAGAGTCGCTGGGGGGGCCTGGAGCCTATCCAGGAGACTTAGGCCAAAAGGAAGGATGCACCATGGACAGGGTGCCAATCCATCGCAGGGTACATACACATACACTCACTCATTCACACACTATGAGCAATTTTGGAATGCCAATTAGCCTAATCTGCATGTCTTTGGACGGTGGGAGGAAACCGGAGAACCTGGAGGAAACCCACCAAGCACAGGGAGAACATGCAAACTCCATGCACACAGAGACGGGGAATCGATTCCGGCCAGGAATCAAACCCGGACCCTGGGGGTGCAAGGCGACAGCGCTAACCACTAAGTCACCATGTCGCCGATTAACTAGTAACTATCCGTTAATATTTTTGAACCAAGAATCATATTCTTTACAAATTTTCTGCAAAAACTCACCCCATGGCCAAGACCTTTGGTAAAGCCAAGCCCCATCCGATTGTGTGTTTTGAAGAACTGGTGAGTGAAGTGCTGAGCGTAAAACCCAAACATTAAATTTGTACCCTGAGGATCTGGCCTAAATTCTCTCCTCAGTAAGAACTTTTCCACCAACAGCTTGGGATCAGGAAGCTCAGTTTTTCCTGCCAGGAGAAGAAACATTAGCTATATAACACCTGGGCCACCACAGATAATGAACAAATAATGAATAATGAACACAGATAATGGTCTTTTGGATTTTCCTACCTTTGGTACCCATAGGTGTTGGACAGTCCTGTGGCACTGGAGGCAAGAGTCGTGTGTAATATGTGATATTGGAATAGGATTCCCAGTTCAGGTAGCCATACTTGGAGTTATAGGTAGGAGGGCTAGGAATCAGGTCTGATCTCACTATAATAGCACACAGGGTTATGGGAATGAGAACAATATTTAAAAAAAAAAGATGACACATCTGTAGCAATCCTGTGACTTCTCTGCAAACCACCGAAACCACCTCACCCTCTTTCTGAAATATGCTTCCCCCCCTATTGTTTTAATAGACTTTGGAGGTTTGAACACTGTGCATGTTGTGTCTTGTCATTAGCATACCATAGGTAAAAGTTTATTTCTTCAGGTTTAACAATAAAACACTACAAAGAGTTTCAACATAAAGAACTATGGGCCTGTTTGCATCATTTCAACTTCTTGTGCTTGTCTTATTATCCTTACTTCTTTGTTTCACCTTATGACTAATGCAGCAATTTTAGGATGAAACTTTTTAAATCGTGTAGGTTTTGTTACTCCCAATATTCTGTATGTATGGGGGTTGGGGGGGGGGGGGGTTTATGGGAAACTCAAGATAGATGTATACAAGCATGCGAGTGGTTTAATGAAAATTTCCCTCACTCACAGAGAAATGCAGTTCTCTCTCCACTATGTTTACACTACCTATCTTCTGTGAACACCTTTGAAATGTTAGTGGAGGGTGAATGTACAGTATAGGCATAAGTGCCAAAAACTCTTGGCAGCAGTAGCAGAGAGGTGTAAGGAATTTGATGACTTTTTTTCTTTTCTTTTTTTTTGAGAACAACACAAATTCCTTTGCACTAGGAACTTGAAAGTCACTGGATTACAGTATGTAAGACCATTAAAAAAATGTAAGTTATGTTAAGCTGTAGGCCTTATGTGAGAGTCTTAGAAAATAATAGTTCTCACACCAAATTGCATGCGAGCTGATGAATGGGGCCACTTTTATTGGAGGGACTCGTTACAGGAAGTGATAACAGCAGACAGCAGCTGAGAAAATATTAGCAGGAAGTTCTTTATATGCGCAGTTTCTCAGCAGATCTGTAGCACACAATAACTATCAAGTAGTCTACTACCTACGTAGCTTCACAGTAGCAAAGAGAAGAGAAAGTTAAAATAAACTGCACACGCATTGCAGACATTTCATGCATACTTCTTTTCTATGTAAACATAGGCCCCTTCATTGTTGATGTTCAGTTTTCCATCTCCTGGGTGCAGTTGTGTGGTCTTTTACTTTCCTAATATCCAGATTTAAACTACGTAAATCTTGCAGTGCCAGTGCCAGACCACACAGAAGCAATAAGTGCTACCCAGTGCACAAACAGACGATCAAAAAAAAAAAAAAAAAAACTTATCTTGCATTTCTCTAAAATAGAATTTGGTTTCATGGTTAGATTGTGTTAGATTGGAAACGCAACTGTAAGCAGCTGCATACATGAGAAGTCAACACCCTTCAGTTATCTCAACTCTTTTACACAAATTTATCTCTGCTCCTCCTCTTTTCTTGGTATGATTTTGAGAACAGGGCAATCTTCACCCTGGTAAAAAATGGTCATGCTTCAGAAAAGAACATTATATGTAAAGTTTGCTAAGTTTGCTAGGCAAGCCAGAAAGCATCTATACTCTTATGGTCTTTGCAAAGTAATACATTTTTCTATTTAAAAAATTCATCATAATCACAATTTAATGTTTAATAAGGCTTAATATGGTACTATTTTCGATTTTTAAAGGTATAAGCTTTGAGACTTCGCTATGCTATGTATGTAATGTATGGATGAATGATTTGGAATTAAACACAAATAAATGAGGCAAACGGGATTCTGAGTTACACAATGGTTTACTAAGGAAGGACATGACTAAGCTTTGTCTTTTATAAATATTTATCTTGGGTATCAGACTAAAAGCTGAACCGTTGTACTGTACGTCAGATGTGCAGCATATGTTCAGTGTAGCTTAAATGCGATATAATCATGATTTTCTCATACTGTTGGTTATACATATTGACCTTGAAAAAATACAAATAAAAAATGACATTATATATGATAAATTACTTATGCTTAAATGACATTAGAAAATCCCTGCACACCAGGAGAATATTTTAGGTAAAAGGTTTGTATTGTGGCAGTGTATGTCGTGTAAAAGGGTATATTGATTACATCTAACAGAAGGAAAGAGACAAAGGTGAATGGATTCATGTTTTGGACAACTGACCTGTTAGGACCTTAGCCATGATCCATTCCCTCAGGAAAGTTTTATTGATAAAGCTCCATATCCAGTAAAAATTAGTCAAGATGTAGTGGACGACATCTGGATTTGGTTTAAGGAGTTCGTAGACTCTGGACCAGAACTCAGCTATAAGGATAACAAGAAAGAAATGCACATGTGCTAAGATACACACAGGTTTGTAATGTGGCAATTAGTGTACAGTAGGACATAATTAGTTACATGTACTATAATTTGCTATAAATACACAAAATTTTCAAAGATATGAAATTCATTTAATTACCAGACATCTGAGTCTAGCTGTTCCACTGCAGGAACATGCATCCTAACAACCTTACCTTGAAAAACCGTAAATATAATTCTCACTCATCTATACCGCTTTATCCTGTATTCAGGGTCACGAGGGGCCTGGAGCCTATCCCAGGGGACTTAGGGCACGAGGGTGCCAATCCATTGCAAGGCACACACACGCAGACACACACACACACACACACACACACACTCATGCTCATTCACACACTACGGGCAGTTTGGGAACACCAGTCAGCCTAATCTGAATGTCTTTGGACCATGGGAAACTGGAGTACCCAGAGAAAACCCACCAAACACGGGAAGAACATGCAAACTCCACGCACACAGAGGTGGAAATCGAACCATGGGAATGAGTCCATTAAGTATAAGGGGCGTTCAAGTCAAACTGAGTATTTTGATTGTGCTGAATAACAGAACATAGTTATCAAAGCTAAAACTCACTTTATTTCTTTATACTGTATATTCCCCCTCTACATGGATGCACTTATCCCAGCATTTCACTAGTGTCTGAATACCATCAAGGTAGAACGTTTTCAGAGCCATAGTGAATAGTGAGCAGAATAGTGATAGTGGCCAGGTCACTACGTGATGCTGGTGGAGGAATAATATTTACTGTAGATCTGGTGACTGTGCAGGCCATGGGAGATGTTCAACTTCACTTTCATGTTTATCAAACCACTCTGTCACCAGTCTTGCTGTGTGTATTGGTGCATTATCATCCTGATACACGACACCACCTTCAGGACACTATGTTTGAACTATTGAGTGCACATGGTCCTCCAGAATGGTTCGGTAGTCCCTGGCAGTGACGCGCCCATCTAGCACAAGTATTGGGCCTCGGGAATGCCACGATATTGCAGCCCAAACCATCACTGATCCACCCGATGCTTCACTCTGGGCGTGCTACAGTCTGGGTGGTACGCTTCTTTGGGGCTTCTCCACACCGTAACTCTCACGGATGTGGGAAAGACAGTGAAGGTGGACTCATCAGAGAACAATACATGTTTCACATTGTCCACAGCCCAAGATTGTCGCTGCTGGCACCAGTGAAACCGACGTTTGGCATTGGCACAAGTGACCAAAGGTTTGGCTATAGCAGCCCGGTTATGTACATTGACCCTGTAGAGCTCTGGTACACATTTGACCCTGTGGAGTTGAGGTGCACATTTAATTCTGCAGTGAGTTGGGCAGCTGTGGTTTTATGTTTTTTGGATACAATCTGGGTTAGCACCCGGACATTCCTTTCACATAGCTTCATCTTGCATCCACAGTTACTCCTGTTGGATGTGGTTCGTCCTTCTTGACGGTGTGCTGACATTACCCTGGATACCGTGGCTCTTGATGCATCACAAAGACTTGCTGTCTTGGTCACAGATGGGCCAGCGAGACGCGCACCAACAATTAGTCTTCTTTTGAACTCTGATATGGCACCCATAATATTGTGTGCATTGCAATATTTTAAGCAATTTTCTGTATTTCCTAATCCTAAAAAAAAATTCTAAAAACTGGGGCAGTGAAAGGGATCCATGCTTTAGCTGAACAAACACTGTATTTTCCTTGTCCGTTTTGAATTAATAAAAAGTTTTATGATTTCTTTTATTCTGCTATTGCCGTTGCACTCTTATTGCCATCAAAGTTCCACAGGCATGATATGCTATTTGATCTGCTTTAAGATATGTTACGTAAATCTCACTAGATGTGTAGACCCAGTCAGTAATTAAGTTACAGAGAAAAAGACAAAAAACCCTACAGTCAACAGAAGTGCTATTTAATTACACGTTTGAACTACGTTTGACATCTACATCTAAGCATTTGGCAGACACCCTTATCCAGAGCGACTTACATTTTTTATCTCATTACATCTGAACAATTGAGGGTTAAGGGCCTTGCTCAAGGGCCCAACAGTGGCAACTTGGTGGTTGTGAGGTTTGAACCTGGGATCTTCTGAACTGTAGTCCAATGCCTTAACCACTGAGCTACCCCTGCCCTACTAACTCTAACTCTATTGTGACTATCTTATACTAAGTGAAGAATTTTTTGCAACAAGAAGCTGCAAAAATGCCAAAGGTCATATAAGGTCATATACAGTATTACCTAAGAAGTTTGGATGTCTGAATCTGATCACTGTTAGGCCACTTAATCAAATTCTTAGTAACTAGCTGTACCTCTCATTGATGAGAAAAGAGTTTGTAGAAATAGGTAAAAGCATTAATGTAATCAGTGATATTATTATTTCAGGTTGAATCCACGTACATGTCTGCCAGTCTTTTTGTACGGCAGAACTTTTTGCCCAACTTATTAATACGAAGAAATAAAATTTTATAAGGTTGGATATCTTACGCCTTGTTTAAAGTAAGTTGTACAACTTTCATCGTCAGCCAAATACACTTCCCGGTCGTTAATCGATGAGTAATCACAGATAAGAAATCAGAAAAGAAGATCAGATCAAGATTAAGTTTTGTCTTTAAATGACTCCAGCATGTTAAAAGTCATTTATATCACTTATTATCAGCACTGTATTTCAGCGAACACAATATTATTAAGTAATTCCAGTAAAAATATTCAGTTTAGCTTTCTACCTAATTGGGGTGGTGGTGGCTCAGAGGGCTAAGGCACTGAGTTATTGATCGGAAGATCGGCGGTTCGATTCCCAGCTCAGCCATGGTTGGGATCTTGAGCAAGGCCCTTAATCCTATCTGCTCCAGGGGCGCTGTACCATGGCTGCCCCTGCGCTCTCTGACCCCAGTTACACTAGGATATGCGAAGAAGGAATTTCACTGTGCTGTAATGTATATGTGACAAATAAAGGCTTTACTTTACTTTAATTAATATCTATTGGTGCAGCTGTTTGTTTAAATTGAGCAAGTCGCTTATTTTAAAATAGATTATTAAATCCACCATATAACTGTTCATAACATCGCTTTTACTCAACATTCTAATTTCATTTATGGTGCAGGTTAAACTTCAGGAAGATACCTAAGTACTGACAAGGTTTCATTAAATTCTGTCTAGTCAGTTTTGCATTATGCTATGACGAAATCTAGCATAACAGGAAAAATAAACATACATTGGTCTGTCCATTCATCTTTGAAGTTTCAGTTTTCATAGTATACTTAACCTTTTTTTGGAGTACTGTAAGCCAGTCTGTGTTGCGCTTTTGTTTCTTTTTCCTGCTGTAGGTCTGTAGGTGCATTACCGTCGTTTCTGTGTCTTCTGCATACTCTATGCGTCTATACACAGTAACCTATCGCATTGATTGGCTCTGTTGATTGACGCTTATAGCCACGCTTACCTCGAGGGAAAAATAACTAAATTTGTAAAAAAAAAAACAAAAAAAAAACATTTATTTAAGCGCTAGATGATGTGACATAATCTGGCTCATAGAGTAACTGCTGATAACTTCACTTCTACCCAACATTTTGATTTATCCTGCTGGTCTTACTTCAAGCAAATACCTAACTACCTGCCAAAGTTTCATTAAATTCTTTTGAGCCAGTTTGGCGTGATGCTGTGACAAAATCTGGCTAGACAAAATTTTCGGAAACTGGTGCCGGGTCCACCCATGTATGAACATAAAGATATCATTGAAAGAGCGAGTTCTAACCAATCTACAGACAAAACATTTATTTTATTTATACTGTATTGATTTACGAAACAATTTTTTAATGCTGCAGCAAATGAACAGTTGGCATGTTGTCTTTGTAAGTTAGCTAGCTTGTCTTGTAGCATTCATGTTATGAGCTTTAACATTTTCTATTTTGATGTACATTTTCTAGCTGAACCATTAATAGCACTGAACATGCAGGAGGGATGCATCAAAATATTTTATATTCTGCCTATATCAAAATATCTTATATTCTGCTTTTTTGCTGTTTGTATCTTGTATTCCTTTTGTATTCCCTTAAGAGGCGTTTCTCAACATCACAAATAATCATGTCATTGTTCATAACTGCTCTACAAATGGAATGATGAAATTTCCTGTCTGAAAAGAACACTTCGTAATAACAGCTAAAATGGTAGATCCTACTAAACAATTCTGTCAAAACATTATTAGGGCTGTTTTTTTAAGGATGCTAGCATTATGTTATTGTAATATTGTACAATATTATATTTTATAGTATGGGCCGGCACGGTGACTTAGCGGTTAGCACTGTCGCCTTGCAACTCCAGGATCCAGGTTCGATTCCCAGCCAGATTAAATTCCTGCCTCTGTGTGCATGGAGTTTTTATGTTCTCCCCGTGCTTGGTGGATGTCCCCTAGGTACTCCGGTTTCCTCCACAGTCCGAAGACCTTCAGAATAACTGGTGTTCCCAAACTGACTGTAGTGTTTGAGTGTGTAAGTGTGTGTATGTGTGTTCCCTTCAACGGATTGCCACTCTGTCCAGGGTGTATCCCGCCTCGTGCCCTAAGTCTCCTGGGATAGGCTTATAATAAAATAGCAGACTGAAGGGCATTGAGTTTTCTGTTACATCTCACCAAGCAGAAAATGAAAAACAGTCATTCACAACAATTCTGTTCACATTCCAAACACACCCTAACTTTACAATCTTGAACACTGTGTCGTTGTCATGGCAACATTTACAGCTGGAGAATTTGTTGCTGCAGAGTGCCGCCCTACTCTCATCCAGAAAAAATATAATCATGAGCATCTTAGAATATTCATAAAAAATGAAATTGAAAAGTAAAAGACATGTCTATTTGATACGAGATAATCACGAGTTATATGTTACATGTTACAGTTGCATAAAAAACCAGGAAACACCCAAACCACTCTCACTCACTCGTCATCTATACCGCTTAATCCTGTATTCAGGGTCACGGGGGGCCTGGAGCTTATCCTAGGAGACTTAGGGCACATGGCAGGGTACACCCTGGACAGGGTGCCAATCCATCACAGGGCACAGACACACACACATACACTCACTCATTCACTACGGGCAATTTGGGAATGCCAATTAGTGAATGAAGCCTAACCTACATGTCTTTGGACTGTGGGAGGAAACCCACCAAGCATGGGGAGAACATGCAAACTCCATGCACACAGAGACGGGAATCGAGCCTGGCCAGGGATCGAACCCGGACCCTGGCGGTGCAAGGCGACCGTGCTAACCACTACGCCACACCCAAACCAATATTATCAAATTTAAAATTCACCTCTTTACCTCAAATAATACCTCTGATACAACAGAATATTATTAATATTCCCATGATCTCCTGTCGGCCAAAAGATACTGTTACCAAGTCCACTTCCTGACCTACGTACAAAGCCACAGCTGGTTTTATTTTGACTTTCACTTACGCAACTAATCTGAACTACTTTCTCTGTGTTCAAATGAATCACACTGGAATTACAACAGTTCCCACCACAAGGCTCAGGAATCTATTATCCCACTTCAGAGCATGTCCAAATTACTCACTTGGGTAAAAAGCCATGTAAAAAAAAAGGACAAAAATGCAGAATGACTACATACGTAATAAGTATTTTACATCATTTACTAGACAAGCTCCATCAACTCCTTTTTCCTGAAACAAGTACTGAATCAGTGTTCTAAAGTCATTTATGTATAATTACAATATACAAACAGCTGATCATGAGCTGATCATGTTTTTATTTATTTATTTGCTACAGACACTACAGTTACACCTGAAACAATGAATGTGTTCTGTGTTTAAGGTGGTAATAATGCTACGTTGTATTTTAAAAAGGAATCTCCATGCGCCAATCGCCATTTCATACTAAATCAAATTACACACAATTCAGGTACTAATCCGCATTTGTGTTTAATATTTTGTGCATGAACATTTGTAGATATTCTATTAATCAATCCACCAAAAACAGGATCTATAAGCGGCCGGGGAAAAACAAAAGGAGGAACAGAGTACTCAAGTTTACTTACGGGTAGTGCAGTTTTTCCCATAATACCCAGTTCTGGTGCAGTCACATTCGTATCGGTCTAGTCCATATCTCACACAAATTCCTCGGTTCTGACAAGGGTAGTAGCAACAAGGATTCACTGTGAAAAAAACACATAATAAACATTTTTAACAGTTTTTAACTGCAACCAATGTTCTAGGAATCACATTTACTATGGAATTTATAATATAATATGAACATTAAAAAAAAACATAAACTACTGTCCTGGCACTGCCATTGTAACATAGGGAAAATGGAAATACAAGCATTACTGAACCTGATAAAATTATATAACACCATATGGATCACCCACTTGACACTGTTTTATAACTTCCCCTCTCTGGCATAACCCTAAAATAGCATAACCTCCAAATGAACTGTGGTTATATGCGTTACATAGGAGATAAACAGAATCTCCTTCAGTTTGTCTAACTAGTTCCTCTCACATGTACTTAGTATCTGCTCTTGCTAAACTTTTTTACAGGAACTCTGCTCAAGAGTGATAATCTTGGTGATAAGTGCAGCTACTTATTGCCCTGGTCACATGGCATCGTCTAGCACCTAGACTTGTGAATTAATTAAGAAGACACAAGTTTCACATATAATAGAAAAGACATGCATTAGCAGGATAAATGACGTCATAATAAACCTACAACACCTTACAACATGTTACTGCTTCCCAAACTCAAACTGTTTCTGGCTTGGTTATCTATTAGTCACATTTAGGCAGTCTGAGAAAATCCATCCATATTAAAGAAACAATTGGGACGAAGGGTGATACAAGTGGATAGAATGCCAATTAGGCATAGACAATCAATTTACTGGATTGTGTTTGGACAGTTCACACACAGGAGTAATATGCAGCGCAACCCTTATTATCATAAGTTATTGTCCTAGGTTCTTCTGCATATATAATTTTTTACATTTTCAACTACAAATGACTTACAGTACAAGCAGTCAGGAAAGTCAGCACGGTAAGGCTGAACCTGCCAACCTGCAAGCCTCGCGAAAACCTCACAGCAGGTCATAAAAAAATGCTAACTTGTAAAATGATTAGAACTCAATGGTTTGAGCAGAAAGGTCTCCAAAATTAAAAATTTGCAAGGTAAGAACCGGTACCTCTTACCTATACAAAGAACACCTGTATGTCCCATGGGGGGCGGGGGGCGGGGCGGCGGGGTGGGGTGGGGGGGGGTTGCTGGGTGATCTGATATAGCGGTGAGAAAGTAAGACATCTTGGCAGACAATGATCATCTGAACCAGCCCACTCAAGACCAGACACGCTCTTTATGTCATGCATACCAAGTGTGGGTTAAAGAGTCAAGAATGAATTAGATGTTGTTTTTTTCTTTCAATGCTGCATGTAAGATTTAAGCACACAATAAAATTCCCTTGCTTAAATTAATGCTCTAATAATAATAATAATAATAATAATAATAACAAGAGGGTCCTGCGCACCTTATAGTGCTTGGGCCCTAATAATAATAATAATAATAATAATAACAAGAGGGTCCTGCACACCTTATAGTGCTTGGGCCCTAATAATAATAATAATAATAATAATTAGATGTCCCACTGCAGGATTTTTTTTCCCCCTCATATGTGTCAAGAGTAAATAGTTCTTTGAAAGCTTCACTCCTGCAGGCTGCATACATTAGAGGTATCTCGCACTCTAGGCTTACCACTTTCTGTTGCGGGTGAGCTCAGTCCCTCGCATAATGTCCGTTCTTGCAGCAGAGTGCACGACCACAGGAGGAGTAAACTGTTCACTGCAGCGGATCAAACACAGAGAAGTTATTGCTTAAAAAAAAAAAAAAAAGAAAGAAAGAAAAGAAAAACTGGGCCACATTGTCCGTGCTTACCTTTCATTGTAGATTAAGGAAGGAAGAAGAGGTTTTAAACAAATCCGATCCGCGAGTAGTGCAAAGGATGGAAATAAGTACGGTGGCTACTTGGTGCGCAAATATGTTCGCTCCTACTGTAGCTGCGCGCTGTCAGCCTGAGATGCTCCGCCGAGCGCAAGCAACGAGCTGGCGAGTAAGCAAACACCAAAAGCTCTTTATGAGCAAAGATAAACTGAACTTCCTCCTTAAGCTGAGAAGCACAGTACGTGCGCCCGAATTCAAGTCTTAAAGCGCAGGAGTGAGTGTCGGGTTACATGGGAGGCTCGAAGCTAAAGCATTAACAGCGCCACCACGCGCCGGATTTCCCACACTTTCTCACACACGTCTTGTTCACGTGTGTGTGTGTGTGTGTGGAGCTTAGTTGTTCAGGTATTGGAATTATTTAATCACAAACTGCTGCAAATTGAGTACAAGGGCATTCACAAGGGCATCTTGTGTCTTTCAAATGTATGCATTAGCTGCATTTCTTGCACATGCTAACACTGCTAATGGTTTGTATATTTCTTGTGGTTAAGAGCTGACGGCTGGTGAGAGAAGCCACGGATAGTATAGAGGAAGACAGCAAATTGGTCAACTTCGCAGTACAGGAAGTTTGGTTTCTCGGTACACATAGTAAACTTAAAAGTGATAAGGTGTGAGATAAATTGGTGCTAGAAAATAAAGAAGTAGCTTATACTATATGGATTACCCTTGTTATTGATAGGTTATGTTCATTAAAAATATAGCACTTATAAGTCAAACATACCACTGGTGTTTATGGTTAAAATGTTTAAGGTTGGGCTCATCTGACCACAAAAGCTAAAATTACTCAGGGTAGTGAGTACAGTTGATGCATAACATGTAACAGTTACACTATATGGCCAAAAACTTTGTGAACATTCTGACAATCAGTGTTCCCATACTGTATGTGCTTTACTTATTGTCACTAAATACTCAATTGCTATGTGTTGTATTCTTAGGTAAAGAACCCATACTTATTCCAGCATGGCTCTGTGCACAGAGTGATATCTGTGATGACATGGTTTGAACATGGAGTGGGAGAACCTGAGTGACCTCTACAGAGCCCTGAGTGACCTCTACAGAGCCCTGAGCTCTATTGTAACACAGACTTCCCCCCAGGCCTCCAACCCTGACATCAGTGTCTGACTTCGCTAATGCTCCAGTAGCACTAAGTATAAAGGCAGGAATACACTTTGGACAAGATGCAAGTGCATCACAGGGAACTGCAACCCTCATTATGTATAGTTTACATAACTCTGACAAAGTATTACTCATATCAGTCCAGTAGTTTGGTTTATGATGATTTGCTTCCTTTCGGCAATAATGCACACGAACAATACTTGTGTTTTAGATTCTCTTTACCCCTTAACCTGTTAAACATTAGATATGGTATGAACGAGTGGCTGAATCATTTAGGAGACAGGTGCATGGGGTGATTTTTGAGAGGAAAAAGAATAATCTAACCTTACAATACAATCATCCATCAAAGGTTTCAGCAGCTGCATGTGGTATCTGCTGCATTCTAAAATATGATTGAAATATTGCAACTGCAATTGAAGAAACTCAGCAACGTGTGTGATTCTGTATAATTTCCTACTTTGTCAACCTAACAGCATTTAGTGCCTTCTTCAGGGATAAACAGATAAAGAAGACATCAACTGGTGAATTGACTCCTACAAATAAACGCTTAATTACCTGCAATGCTGAAATACTTCTAAACAACTCTTAACTCTGAAGAACTTTCATTGCATCTAGGTAGGTGTCTATCAGGGCAACATGGTAGCACTACAAATAGCGTTGGTTCATCACTGCTCCAGGAGATTCGGATGGTCTCACCTTGTCCATGTGGGTTTTCTTTAGGTATCCTGTTTCTCTTCAGAAAAGATGCCATTCTATGTGTGAATGAGGGTGTCAGTTCTCTGTGATGGACTTGCATCTTGTCCAAAGTGTATTCCTGCCTTTGTACCTTGTGCTACTTGGAAAATTTCCAAGAATCTTTGTCACTTTGTCACCCACTTTGTCCTCATTTTAAAATTCTCTGCTAATTGCTGAGGATTTTGTTGTGTTTTGATTTGGCTGGTGTACAAAGTAATTACTTTTGAGGTCTGCAGGTTAAGAGCATGAGACAGTTGATTGCAGTTCTGCCATAATTAGGACTGTTAATGAGGAATGGCTGGGATCTCAGTATTAGTGGCCTGAAGAATGTAGCAGGATGTCTAGACAACAGACATACAGCAGTTGCCAGTCTGTTCTGCATGCAAATACAATGATTATTTTGGATACAATTCAGCAATTAGACTGAACAGTGGTCTATTCTAGTTATAACTGCATTCGTTCTCTGGGGGGCAGCACGGTGGTGTAGTGGTTAGCACTGTCGCCTTGCACCGCCAGGTTCCGGGTTCGATCCCATGCTCGATTCCCGTCTCTGTGTGCATGGAGTTTGCATGTTCTCCCCGCGCTTGGTGGGTTTCCTGTTTCCTCCCACAATCCAAAGACATGTAGGTTAGGCTAATTGTCATTCCCAAATTGCCCGTAGTGTGTGAATGAGTGTATGTATGTGTGTGCCCTACGATGGATTGGCACCCTGTCCAGGGTGTACCCTGCCATGTGCCCTAAGTCTCCTGGGATAGGCTCCAGGTCCCCGTGACCCTGAATACAGGATTAAGCGGTATAGATGATGAGTGAGTGAGTGAGTAGTTCTCTGGGCTGCAGTTCATTAACAGCAATCTACATTGTTTTACTTTTTTAATATAAAAATTATGTATAATTTTTTTAAGCAATCTATGAATTGTAATGTATTTTTGAACATTTCTGTTTTGCATTATATAAAATAGTTGATTTCAGGGACCCAGGGACTGGAAGTTGACAGGTGACATGACTGAAGCATGTACTGGGATAATATGTAAAGTAAATGAATTAAATGCAGTCTCAAACAATTTGAAACCTATGTATTCTTGATTCTTAATAACAGGGAGCCAAATTATTTAATGTTAGATAAGGCAAGATATAGTTGTACTAAAAAGAAAGAAGTAAACACTTTTTTTTAAATCTGTAATTACTGCCAGTGGTATGTTCCCTGCTTTGGCTACATCAATACTAAGATATAATAGGTACAATATAGTAAGTGACTACTTTTTTTTTTTTTTTTTTACTTCGAATAATCACATGTTGCATTATCACAACATTTGCTACCTCGGAAAATGGGAGTACACAGATGGGATTTGTTTAAATTTTCCAATACAAGCACAACAATGCTGGAAAATTATGAACAGACCAACAATCAGTAAATACAGACATTTAAAACTTTTCCTGCATGAAATTAAAAAAAAACAAGAACAATGAAATGTATTCAAAAATACTTTTTATTCATATTTATTAAGTTAATTCAGTACTTTCATTTAAAGCTACAGTACAGTGCATTGGGGTGGGGTGTGTCTCTGTTGTTGTGAGTCAGGAAGCAATAAAGAACAAGCAGAGTGAGCAGCAATAGTGGAGAAGTTTGTGGAAGTATTCGTGGAGCATGAAGAGAACTAGACCAAGTCACTATGGGCATCCACTCCAAACCAATGAGGCTCAGTTGCCTCAACAACTGCCAGTTGACATTCTGCACCCTGACCATTACTAAGCACAGCCACGTGTTTGTATTTGCGCACCAGTTTAAGGAAACCATAGCGTCTCTCGCCCATTCACACAGCCAGCTAAAAGCGGAAATATTACTCCTTCATTAGGCCTCTGCATTCAAAAGCAAAGGAATAGAGGCGTCAGTAATCAATGTTTAACTACATTTAATCCAGGAGAGGATGTAGTGACAGGGGTGAGACAGGATCTGTGTAACAACCCCCATTATGAAATAGGGGTCTGACATGTTGAAACTTCATGATGTGCAACATGTCATTGGAAGGATTGTGTAAAGCTGCTTTGCGACAATGTCAATTGTTAAAAGCGCTACACAAATAAAATTGAATTGAATTGAATTAAAAAACAATAAACTATTAGCAGTTAAAACAGAGAGAGCTTATACGGAGTAGATCAGACATACCCACCACACTTAATAAGTGCTAAAGCTGTAGTGTGCATCAAGAAAAATGAACTGAAAGATAAGTGATTTAAGTGTTGTTGGTTTTTTAAGTGCAATTGGGCTTCTTCTAGCATTTGCAGTCCCAGTAAGATGTAAAAATCCTTGTCCATTTCTGAATCCTGATTACAGGATTTTAGCTTTGTCTTTGTTCGGTTAGGGTGCCAGAGCTCTGAAATACAGAGCTCCTGGAATAGACTACAATGTAAACTCTAATGCTCAAAGTAATGAAACATATTGAGTACTGTTAACTTAAATAATTACAGTTAGTTCAAATGAATAGACCTTGTTGAGTATTTAGAACTTTTTGGTATTTATGAGTTTGTAGAAAGAACACTTTTCAAGTTAGCAGAACAAATTTGATATTTTAAGTAATTGTAAGTACCTAAGTAACAGAAACTGTCACCTTAAAGTTCCACCAACTTAAAATCTTTCAGCCTAGCGATTTTGTGTCTGATGTCATCAGGGTAATAGGGTACTGGTGGCTCAGTGGTAGGTGTTTCGCCTGCCATGTGAAAGGCCCGGGTTCGATTCCCAACGACTGGATGAAGTGCCTCTCCCAAGTCCAGATAAAAGGGAGGGTGTTGTCATGAAGGGCATCTGGTGTAAAACCTGTGCCAAGCTTGTGTGCAGACAGAATTGTCTGCTATGGCAACAACAATTTATTTGATTTTCAACAAATTTAACTCAAAATGTATAGTTCTGTTTACTTAAAATTGGAAACATCATTATTACAAAATTTGATGTAACTGATTACCTCAAATTTTTTGAGTTTTGCCAACTTATTCGGGTTTACAGTGTAACGAGCTCCTGTACCGGTGTTTCACCCTTCCTCTGTTATCCCAAGTTCTGTAGCCCCACCTTTGTGTTTGTCTATCATTCTTTGTCCCCGGTCTGTCCTCAGTGGTGTGGGCCAGGCCAGTCTGCTGGTGTTGCATAATCGCCCAGGCTTTTCCAGGATGAGTTAGGACAATGGATCCCCGACATGCCTCAGGCCCCTAACAAGCTGGGACAAACTGCATCCTGGTCGGTCAGTGTGAAAAGGACTACATACCAGGCCTTAGGGTACTCAGGTCATAAACAGACCTCAATCCTCCAAGGCTGAAAAAAGTTCTTTGGATTGAGATCTGATTACTTACTGAGTACCCCAAGGCCTGGGTGTATTCAGACCTCAATCCACCAAGGCAGTAAAAAGTGATCTTGGTACTTGGGGATGATCACAATTCCCTTCTGGGGTCTGTCATCATTAAATTTAGGAGACAAAAGCATAAAAGTTATTACTCCTCACCTCACCCATTTAATGATTCCGGGAACTGACTTGGTTGACTTGGTTTTTCTTGCTAATGCAAAGAACATTACAGGATAGATCCTGGGTGCTTCTGTGTGTGTGTGTGTGTGTGTGTGTGTGTGTGTGTGTGTGTGTGTGTGTGTGTGTGTGTGTGTGTGTGTGTGTGTGTGTGTGTGTGTGATGCGTGCGGGGTGGGGGGTAGTCTGCACTATTGCAGATGTAGATCGTTTTTAGAGCCTACTCAGAAAAATAAGTTTTTTTTTTTCACTCTCAATTCCATATGGAGCATTTTTGGCAAACCTACTATATTCTGTGTGTTCTGTTTAAAAGTAACACTTTCTGTGTGACTTTTAAATATAGTGGGGGTGATCAACACTTGGCAACCCTGTCTGTAATCATCATATTCATTGTCTTTTAAGCCATGAATTGATAACATTTACGCACCTGTTTTGAAGCTTTTTGGCAAGATCAATAAAAATCCCTAACTGCATCTTACATTGTTGAGTTAGGGTATTTAGGAAATCTTATCAAAGCACACACATGGCTTACTCATAAGCAGGTCTGTGTTTTGCAGGATCAAGTTGCTAATATGATATTGGCTCCTTTTGGGTGATATTTTGTGCTATTCTGATGCACAATTGACATTTCAGAGCCCCAGGCTGAGCAAAAACTCACAGACGTGGCTGAACTAAACCATGTACAAAGAGGTAAATTAATAACAACCTAATTATAACTTGCATGCACATGTATATGGACCAGCCAAGGTCAGATAAATATCCACTGAAGTACTTTTAAATTGCAGTCCTTTAATTCTATCTCTAGCGATTATGAATGTCAAAACTCTGATTAACTGACAGCAATTTATGCAAGCATGTTGTAACGGACCAGACACAGACAAGGCAGAAGAAACGATCCATGAACATAACCCTAGATTGTAGCATTATCGTAGAAAAGGTTGTAACAGAACAATTAAGAGGGATCGCATTCATGAAACTTTTCAGTCAGGATTTAGGCCTTATCATAGTAATTAAAATGGTAAATTACCTCCTATTGACCTTGGATCGGAAGAGTGCCTTGTGTTTCTTGACATTAATGCAGCTTTTCATACAGTACCATAAATCATAATATTCTTCTACTGTATATAGTCTAGAAAATGCTGTTGTAGTTAAGGGAATAGCCCCACATTCATTTGTATAACCTTTATTAGGTAATTGTATTTGTAAATGATTACTATAAATAGAAAAGTAATGTTTGGTGTACCACAAGGCTCAGTTCTGGACCCAATAATCTTTTCTCTACAACAAGGGATCACCAAGGCACCTGGCAACAAGGGGTGTGCTTTTTTCTCCAGCAGTGTTTAGGTATGTGCCAATGTAACATCGACAGGAATGCGAGGACTGTGTTTCACAGGAGAACATTACCCACATCATCACATTACCCCTGCCCGATTCCTGCCTTGGATCTGTGTGCATGAAGTTTGCATGTTCTCCCTGTGCTTAGTGGGTTTCCTCCAGGTACTCTGGTTTCCTCCCACAGTCCAAAGACATTCTATAGGCAGTCCCAAATTGCCCGTGGTGTGTAAATGAATGTGTGAGTGTGTATTTGTAGGTGTCCTGTGATGGACTGGCACCCTGTCCAGGGTGTATCCCACCTCTTGCTCTACAGTAAGCCTCCTGGAATAGGATGCAGGCCCTGAGACCCCGAATGCAGAATAAAGCGGTATAGACGATGACTGTGCGATAAGACAAGGCCATATTTTGGTGTGTTTCAAAATAGACAAAGCATTATTGTGTGCATGTATTAAGCCAAATCAATCATTTTAAACAATATAAAAATAAGATCTTTAAAATACATTAATGTTTCTTTTTCTCTGACATGATACCCTGATGAAAGTAGTTATCAGGTACTTCTCTGTCTTGCTGATAGTAAAACAAGGGGACAGTTACTGTATAGTG
Source organism: Clarias fuscus (assembly GCA_030347435.1). Lineage (NCBI taxonomy): Eukaryota > Metazoa > Chordata > Actinopteri > Siluriformes > Clariidae > Clarias > Clarias fuscus. Next base: position 13,381,086 of record CM059208.1, on the reverse strand, counting down.
ATCAATAAAAGGAGCTGAGATTTGCCACTGTCCCTGCCTCCCAAATGTCAAAATTCAACTTGAAGATGAACATGCATTGCACAAAATTTTCAGGCGAGCATGATGTGCTTTTGCACTACAACTGTATATGTTGACGAGGGAATGATGTAGCGATATGAGTTCAAAATAAAAGCCGTGTATAGCTGGCTGGTCAGAAACGGGCTGGAGCTCAGTGATTTTTGCTTGCATCTGTATAAATATAAATATCTCCTCTCTAAATCATCCCAAAGGTGTTCTATCGGGTTGAAGTCAGGATTGATGCACAGGCATGTTGGAACAGAATGGGGCCATCCCCCAAAAAATTGGGGGCATGAAAATGTCTTGATATGCTGAAGCATTAAAAGTTCTTTGTGAGTTGAAGCTATTATAGCTGCAAAGGGTGGGCCAGGTTAAACCCTGTGGATTAAGAATTAAGAAATTGTTACTCAAGATCATATGCATGTGAAGGCAGACGAGTGAATACTTTTGGCAATATACTGTATTTTGAGGATTAGGGTATGTTGGTAACAACATCAACATGACCCCCAAATAGTAGAGCCTGAGTAACACAATGAGAGACCTCAGTATAATGTTCATTGCTGGTATTTTTCCCAATTTGTCTTAAACTTTTCTTCAACCGAACAATGTTTTTGGTTGGGCATGACCACACCTTTTTGAGGAGATTAAGGTTGTAAACTGCTGTATGTTCTTCTTATTTATTTACAATATCTTAAAGTGATTATACCCAAAATACTGTGTTACCTGCAAGGGTCTAAAGACGAAATATCACCTCAGAGTTGTCAAGTTTCACAATTTATAATAAAAAATATGTCTGTGTTAATTAATCTACTCCTTGTAAATAGATTATAAATTAATAGCTCAGCTATGTTGATTTGATGTCACTGAATAAATAGGGAAGGAAGTTGGATTTGAGCTGAATACTCAGTAGTGGCATTTCATACCACATACAGTACTAAAAGACATCTTCCCCATTCATTCTGTTGAGAAAGAAGAGTTCTGTAAGCTGTGCAAAAATAGTTACAGCACCATCTATAGCAAATAGTGCAAATATTGTTGTTATTTTAATACCCTTTGTATAAATGTTCTTCCCTTATGCTGTTAATATTTCCCAGTACCATTCAAATGTGCAATGAGTACATGAATGAATCAAGATATTTTCATTGCAATATGACCTAGACCCATATATCATACATATATTTAATTATGGTTTAAATATGGTATTTAAGCACCCCTCTAGGGTAACCCTGAATGAACATTTTCAAACTATTTCTTTAAAAAAATTCCATCGAGCAAAGTACTGAGGAGTGCCATGAATAAGATGGGAATTCATTTACCAAATATGAAGTTTCCATTGCCCAGCCCAATCACAGACATTTAATGCACCATAATAACTACAGTATCTGATGCCAAGCCTGTACACACTGCACCCTGCAGGACACACCTAGCCCTACGACTTTATCTAATTAAACAAACCCCAGCCAAACCATTCTCAAAACTATTGGGTGGAAAAGCCTAGGACTAAATTCCACTATTGTTTTAAGCTTTTGGTCCTTTATATCACAAAAATATATACAGTACCTGAACACAACCTTGAATACACTCTACACTGACTTACCAGCAACTTTTTAATTTTTTTGAATGAGACTTTGATAGATCATAGTTTGTGTCCAGCCATCATTAAGACATGACCCAACCCTCCAGTTTTGGTCAGGTACAGTAATAGAAGTGAAGAATTATTTTGTTGCCTGTGTATTTTGAGTGAGTTTTGGCATTAAACCGTCTTCAAGGAACCAATCCAGAACAGCTGTCTGCATCAGCCGAGGCCAAGACCTTCATGGTAAAGTGGAACCGTCACCACACGCATCCCAAGCAGACAACACGGCACACCCCAGTTAGGCTGGGATAGGTGAAGAAAGAATTTCACTGTTCAGTAGTGTATATGTGACAAATAAAGGCTTAACATTAATTGGCTATTCCATAACTTTGGGGCATTGTAAGAATAAGATCAACCCCCAGCTGTGTTTTCATAATACCTGGTACTGACAAGCAGCCTGCATCCTTTGATCAAAGTAGGCATGGTGGATTGTAAGACACTAGCAGTTCACTCATACAGTGGTGCGAGACCATTTAATGCTTTATACGTCAAAAGTAATATTTTAAAATCAATATGAAATTTCACAGGAAGCCAATGAGGTGTGGATAAGATAGGGGTGATGTGCTTGTATCTTATTGTTCTAGTGAGGACTCTTGCTGCTGCATTCTGAACTGAAGCTTGTTTATGCATCTACTGTAGTTCAACAACTAGACAGTAAGGCGTTACAATAGTCCAACCAAAAGGTGATAAAAGCATGAACTAATTTTTCTGCATCGTTTAGTGACAGTATATTCCTTATCTTGGCGATATTTCTGTGGTGAAAGAAAATTATATTATCTACATGAGCTTCAAATGAAAGACTGGAATCTATAATCACACCAAGGTCTTTTACTGTTGCACTTGATGGAATCTGGTTGAAAAACATCTGGTTTTGCGGAGACATATAACTGTGTGTCATCAGAATAACAATGAAAACTAATACTGTACCATGCTGTTTTTTCATTATGTTGTCCAGAGGAAGCATGTAAAAAGAAAAAAAGCAGTGGGCCTAAAACTGAACCCTGTTGAACACCAAACTTCACTTACTGCAAAATAGTCACTGGGAGAGGGCCATTCCCTTAATTCCTACTAAATTTTTTAATTCGTGAGGGAGAAGACTATGATCAGTGGTGAAAAAAGCTGCACTGATTTCGAGTACCACAAGCATAGTGACGCAACTGATCAGAGGCCAATAGAAAGTCATGTGCTTCTTTGACTTTAAGTGCTGTCGCTGTTCTGTGATGAGGCCTAAATCCTGACTGATACAGTTCCTGCATGCTATTTCTATGTAGGTATGAACAGAGCTGCTGCACTACTATCTTTTCCAGAATCTTAAATAAAGGGGAGGTTTGATATCAGTCTGTAATTGGACAGCTGATGGGGCGAGGTCATGTTTCTTAATTAGTGGTTTAATAGCTGATAATTTAAAATATTTTGGAACATACCCAATGCTGAGTGAAGAATTAATTGTTTTCAACAGGGGTTCTGTTATTACTGGTACTATCTAGTACTATCTACTAGGATCTAATACACAGGTTGATGATTTTGAAGAGAAAAAGAGATTTTGAAAATTATTTCATTCTCTAAGGGGAGTAAAGTATTTTAGGTTCTGATCAGATATGGTTAGATAATCATTTTCATCAATTAAACTGGTTTCAAAACCTGAATTTTCTGCCCAATATTTACAACTTTGTTATTGAAAAAGTTATCTATATCTATATCTAAGTCCTCATTACTGGATGTTGTTGTTGTGCAGATTTCTGCAGGGGTCTTATTCCTAGTTAATTTTGCTATGGTATTAAATCAAAATCTAGGATTATTTTTGTTATTTTCTATAAGAGTGGAGAGATACATTGATCTAGCAGCACTAAAAGCTTTTTTGGGTTCAGGATTCTCTCCCTTCACGCTATTTGAAATACTAGCAATTTAGTTTGATGCCATTGATGTATGGCTCTGGGGGTCTGTAAATGATGATCAGCAGAATCGACTGGGTAGACTTAATATTTGTAGCTACATTTGTTATGTTACTGTAGGGCACTTCAAATGCATTTTTTGTGTCCGTGTTTTTGTACGATAGTCAGACTATCATTGTAAATAACAACAATGCCTCCACCTCTACCAGTTAATCGAGGCTGGTGTGCAGTATGTAGCTGTATCCAGGAGGACTAGCTTCATTTAATGCTACATACTCATTCTGTTTAATTCAGCTTTCTTCAGTACCAGTGGGTTAAACTGCTGGCCTTACTCTTGGAAGGGAAGTCAGAAAATTGCAGATTATTTGACAGAACAAATGCTCTCATCATGGCCACGTGCACATACTCTGATCAGCCATAACCTTAACACCACAAAACATTCATACATTAACAGTATTAATTATAAACCATGAAACTGTTGACAGGGTCATGGCCATCCAAGGCTCACCCATGCTTGTGAGAACAAAAGGCCAGTGTGTCCAGATTCCACAGAAAAGTCAATGCAGCACAAATCTCCTGCTGGCCAAGACAGAATGGGAGCAGAACACCAAGTGCACCACAGCCCGCCATCCATTGCAAAGCAGGCAAAGAGTCTAAGGCTGCTGACCTAGCATCCAAACTCCCCAGATCCCAATTCAGATCTATAGAGACACCATCCAGCAACCCACAGCACCCAAAGGATCCACGGGTAACCGGACACCAGAGCAAATATCCAGAGGGCTTGCGGAGCCATTCTCCAAGGGGCCAGAGCTGCTCGGGTATTAAGGGAAATCTGCACTATAGCAGGCTTAAAATTTTGTGTTGTATGGATGAATGTTGTATGTTGTAATGTGAAGGTAGCAATGCTAGTTAACACTCTATAGTTCTTCTTATAATACTAATGCCAACCCATGCTGCTGCAACTCAGAATACTCTGCTTCCACACATACAATTGCAATCACAAATGTATCAGTTAAGTGGTAATAATTATACAATTATAATAATGAAATAAATTGCAAAATTATGTTGGCATAGAACAATTTAACACAAACAGTTTTTATTCCTTATGTATTTGGTGGTCTCCTAATAATAAGGAGAAATAAAGATACTCATTTTATATTAATTATTCAATTATTCTCAGAAATCACTTTATTCTGGTCATGGTGGTGTTGAATCTGGAGCCTATCCCAGGAGCACTGGTTGCAAGGTGGAAAGATACTCCAGTTGGGATGTAAGTTCATTTCAGGGCATGCACACACTATGGGTAATTCTGTAAACTACCCTGTACAGGGTCATGGGGAGCCTGGAGCCTATCCCAGGAGACTTGGGGCACATTGCACAACCAATGTTGTCTTTGTTGTCTAAATAATCAATGTGTTAAAATGTTTTTTTTTTTTTATCTACCTGCCTGTATAAACAATCCAAAATCCTTTTGAGAGATTAGTTATTTGCTAATAACTGAACATTTCTTTGTGTTACAAACATTTGTAAAACAATTCTTGGTCCATTTAGTTACATATGCATGAAAAGTGTGTTTTTCTATTATTTGGGCACTACCCAAGTACTTATGGTTTTTAGTCTGCCATTAGATAATATAAGGGGTATTATACTATTAGTCTTTAATTATGTAACTAATAGTTTAAGTTGATACTGTATCTGTGTTTCCAGTTAAGCAACAGAAAAGCACACTTTTCGATCAATATACACTGTGTGCACAATTATTAGGCAAGTGAGTATTTTGATCAAATCATCATTTATATGCATATTTTCCAACTTCAAGCTGTATAATCTCCAAGTTGATGTTCTTATTTGTCACATCTGTGCCAACTCAGCCCTGGGGAATAAGATCTGGTTCACCGGATTACTGAGCCGGCTCCTTGTCCCCCCCTAGTGTGTCTACGTAGGTACTAGTTCTCTCTGTCAAACCAAATTAAGTTCACCTGTGTCTTCCTTGTGTGTCTCTATTTATTCCGGTCGAACCCGTAGCTCTTTGTCTGTTCTCCGTTGTGCACGTTGTCTCTGTCGGTTCTCACGCTGTCCACGAGCTACGTGTTGTCTCTTCTCTTCCTCCCCAGGACTGAGTTCACCCGTCTCTCTGCAAACCCAGCCGGGGAGTTATCTGCAGTGCTACTGCATTGTCTTTTTCCTTTTTTTTGTTTATTTTCTTAATATTTTGGAAAACAATAATAAAGATCTCTCTTTTACGTAAACCCTGCATCTGTGTCCGCCCCCGTTACTGGAAGACATGACAGAAGAACAGACCTACCAGGATGCAGCAGGGACCCCCCCTACTCGAGGAAGACCCCCTGATCCATGAGTATCTCCGCTGTCAGCGAAGGCAGATCGGACGTCTGGCGCGAGCCGTCAGAGATCTAGCAGGCAGCGTCAGCCAGCTCGCGACAGCCCGGTCTTCCTCACCCCCTCTGCCCCGGCGCTCGGCGCCGTCACTACCACGCTCAGCTCCCCCGGAGAGATATGCGGGGGATCCGGAAGGATGTAAGCGCTTCCTCCTGGCATGTGAACTCTACGTGGCTGAGTGGCCAGATATGCGGGAACACAAGAAGATAAGCTTCATAATCCAACAGCTCACGGGGCCAGCGATGGACTGGGCAGCCGCGGTCTGGAGTGCAGGTGGAAACGTCACGGCGAATTACGATGGGTTCATCCACGCCTTTCGAGCGGTGTTCGATCACCCGGACCACGGCAAGTCAGGAGAACAGCAACTGCTGAGGCTGAGGCAAGGTAACACCACTGTTGCCGATTATGCGGTGAGATTTCGGATCCTAGCTGCGGAAAGCGGCTGGTGCGAGAAAAGCTTGCTAGCCAGGTTCCGGGATGGTTTACAACCGGAGGTACAGCTGGAACTCTCGTGTCGTGACACGGGCATGGAACTGAACAAGTGCATCAACCTGGCGATCAAGCTGGACCAGCACCTCCGCGGCCAACGTCGTCACGTCCCCGCCGTAACAACAGGGGGACGATCCGATTTCGGGAACCACACCAGCCTCAGCCAACCACCGCTCGAACCCTGCGAGGGTATGAAAGCGGAACCCGTGCACGTGAGCTCATCCTGCCTTTCGGCGCGGGAGAAACGGAGAAGGAGGGCAGCGGGGTTATGCCTATACTGTGGGGAGGGGAAACACTCAGGAAGAAACTGTCCAGTATTAAGACAAACATCACACACACCACCTCGTACACATCATTCTTTCTGTTTACATGCCTCTTTGTCTTATAATAACTGCACTGTGTCTGTTTTCCCCCTTATAGATTCAGGGTCGGCCGGAAACTTCATTTCTGCTACTATCCTTTCCTCGTTGCGAGTTCCCGTGTCAAAGCTTCCGTACCCGATCACAGTGAGAGCTCTGGATGGTAAAAAATTGAAACAATCGCCTATTGAATTTATCTCCGCACCCTTACGGTTAACTTTCCCCGGTCACACCGAGGAGTTAAAATTTTTTGTGCTTCCTCGGATTGATCAATCCGTCGTGCTGGGTCTTCCCTGGCTCAGCTCACATAACCCTGAGTACGGTAATTTTAAGGACGTATTTAGTATTAGGGCAGCAGCACGACTTCCCCCTCATCGGCCGTGGGACTGCGCGATCGAGCTCCTGCCGGGGAAAACACCGCCTTGCTCGCGTATTTATCCCTTGTCCGTGGTGGAGACCCGGGCTATGGAGGAATACGTGAGTGAGGCTCTCCAGCAGGGGCTCATCAGCAGGACCACGTCACCAGCTTCGGCAGGGTTCTTTTTTATTGAAAAAAAAAGCGGGGGTTTACGCCCATGTATTGATTACCGTGGGCTCAATGCGGTAAAGTATAAGCACCCACTGCCGCTGGTGCCGGCCGCTATCGACCAACTCCGAGGCGCCTCCATCTTTACCAAACTCGACCTCCGCAGCGCTTATAATCTCGTTCGTGTTCGCAAGGGCGATGAATGGAAGACTGCGTTTAGCACGACATCAGGTCATTACCAATACAACGTGATGGCTTATGGACTGGTAAACGCACCTGCGGTGTTTCAGGGGTTCATGAATGACGTATTCCGGGATATGTTGAACCGTTACGTTATAGTATACTTGGATGATATCCTAATATACTCGCGGTCATATTCCGAACATGTCTCTCATGTATCTGCCGTCCTTCGTCGTCTGCGCGAACATGGGCTCTATGCGAAGGCGGAGAAATGTGAATTCCACAAGAAGGAGATTGCATTTCTCGGCTATCGCATAGGACCACAGGGGGTCGAGATGGAGATGGCCAAGGTCGCGGCGGTACAACAATGGCCGGAACCCAAGTCAGTCAAGGCGCTACAGAGTTTTCTTGGGTTCGCCAATTTTTATCGGCGGTTTATCCGGGGCTTCAGCATGGTGGCAGCACCGCTCACTAGCTTGTTAAAAGGGAAACCAAAACTGCTGCGCGCGTTCTCACCGGAAGCGCGCGCGGCATTTAATCGTCTCAAAATAGCTTTTACCACTGCGCCTATCTTAAAGATACCCAACCCGGAGAAGCCCTTCGTAGTGGAAGTCGATGCGTCAGAGGTGGGCATAGGAGCCGTGCTGTCACAACGCCAAGGCCACCCAGAAAAACTCCATCCCTGCACTTTCTTTTCCCGTAAACTAACACCTGCCGAACGCAATTATAATATCGGTAACCGCGAACTGCTAGCAGTAAAAGCGGCGTTAGAGGAGTGGCGGCATTGGTTGGAAGGGGCTAAACACCAGTTTACGGTGTTAACCGATCATCGTAATCTGGAATACATCAGACAAGCAAAGAGATTAAACCCTCGCCAAGCCCGATGGGCGCTGTTCTTCACGCAGTTTCACTTTCACATCACGTATCGACCCGGCTCAAAGAATAAGAAAGCCGATGCGTTGTCACGCTGTTTTCCGATGCCGGATCAAAATATAAATCCCGAACCCATCTTACCCTCGTCTCTCGTGGTGGCTCCGATCGTATGGGACATCGACTCGGAGATAGCTCAAACGGCACGGTCCACCCCCGTGCCGAGGAACTGTCCTCCGGGTCGAACCTACGTTCCGGAGACACTACGCGAACGAGTGATAATAGAAGCTCACTGTAGTTTAGCGTCGGGACACCCCGGGGTCTCCCGCACGTTTAAAATACTGGAACCCAAGTTCTGGTGGCCGAATATGCGGGACACCGTGAGAGCAGTCGTTTTATCTTGTGCTGTCTGTGCAGCAACGAAAAGCCCTCGTTGTCTGCCTGTTGGCAAACTGATGCCCCTACCGACGCCTAACAGACCGTGGTCACACATCGCTGTGGATTTTGTAACGGATCTGCCCGAGTCGAAAGGGTACATGACGATCCTTGTAGTGGTAGATCGCTTCTCCAAGGGATGTCGTTTCATTCCGTTTAGCTCTCTCCCATCAGCCGTCCAGGTGGCAGAAACCCTATTCGAAACGGTGTTTCGCTGTTATGGTATCCCGGAGGACATTGTGTCAGATCGTGGTCCCCAATTTATCGCTAGAGTCTGGAAAGCTTTCTTTCAGAAATTGGGGACCACAGTGAGCCTAACGTCGGGTTATCACCCCGAGTCTAATGGGCAGGCTGAGCGGACTGTCCAAGAACTCGGAAAGTACCTTCGAGCATACTGTAACAGTCGACAACATGAATGGGCAGACTGTCTAATCTGGGCGGAATATGCGCAAAATTCTTTACAACACTCTGCAACCGGCCTAACGTCGTTTCAGTGTGTGCTCGGGCACCAGCCCCCGCTCTGTCCTTGGGATGCCACTCCCACCGATGTCCCCATGGTGGATCAGTGGTTTAAAAGAGTGGAAACAGTATGGGAGAATGCGCACACAAAGATCTCCCAAGCAGTTCGTCGATTTAAAAAGTTTGCCGATAGACGACGAAGGGAAAGTCCTCCGCTCCAGGTAGGAGATCGAGTATGGCTCTCAACACGGGACCTTCACCTCAACCTCCCCTGTCGCAAACTTACCCCTCGTTACATCGGCCCCTTCCCTATTATAGCACAAATAAACCCAGTTTCATTTAAATTACAACTCCCTCGCCACCTACGTATTAACCCTGTATTTCATGTCTCACTTCTCAGGCCAGCAATCCGGTGGCCGCTGGACGGAGGCATGGCAGAGCCTTCGCTCCCCGGGGCTGTGGAAATAGAAGGCGCCCCCGCGTTCAGAGTCAAGGAACTACTGGACTCCCGGAGGAGAAGGGGGTCCCTCCAATATCTAGTGGATTGGGAGGGTTATGGCCCGGAGGAACGGAGCTGGGTCCCGGCTCGAGACATCCTCAACCATGACCTCATTTCCGACTTTCATCAGGCTCGGCCGGATCGCCCAGCGCCGCGACCTCCGGGCCGACCCACCCACCGGCAATCCCATCAGTCCGGTGGGTCCCTACTCCCTCCGGTAACACGGAGAGAGCGTCCACACCTCCCTCGGGAAGCCGGTCCTGGGGGGGGGGGGGGGGTACTGTCACATCTGTGCCAACTCAGCCCTGGGGAATAAGATCTGGTTCACCGGATTACTGAGCCGGCTCCTTGTCCCCCCCTAGTGTGTCTACGTAGGTACTAGTTCTCTCTGTCAAACCAAATTAAGTTCACCTGTGTCTTCCTTGTGTGTCTCTATTTATTCCGGTCGAACCCGTAGCTCTTTGTCTGTTCTCCGTTGTGCACGTTGTCTCTGTCGGTTCTCACGCTGTCCACGAGCTACGTGTTGTCTCTTCTCTTCCTCCCCAGGACTGAGTTCACTCGTCTCTCTGCAAACCCAGCCGGGGAGTTAACTGCAGTGCTACTGCATTGTCCTTTTCCTTTTTTTTTGTTTATTTTCTTAATATTTTGGAAAACAATAATAAAGATCTCTCTTTTACGTAAACCCTGCATCTGTGTCCGCCCCCGTTACTGGAAGGCATGACATTATTGAATTAACAAGCATATCAGGTGATGTATATTTGTGTAATGAGGGAGAGTGTGGAGTGTGTAAGGAGATATATTAAGGTATGTATAATAATTAAGTAACTTTTTTGTCTCAAGCAATAATGGGCCAAAAAAGAGATTTAACCTCCTTTCAGAGGTATGCAGCATTTATGATATTGCTAAGATGGGGAAGTGGTCACAAAACCTTTTTTTTTCCTCGCAAATAGTCAACAGGGTTGAAAGAAACAGGTTGAGCAAAAAAAGATTAAGTTAACTGACAAAGACTTCAAATGTGAAGCTACCATGAACCCATTATCCTCCAGTGCTGTATTGTTCCAGAACTGCAACCTACCTGGAGTGGCCACAAGGTGTCCAGTGCTTAGAGACATGGTCAAGGTGGACACAAACTCTGAAACCTACTTCCAGCTTTTAGAAGAAACTTTCTTCAATCAGTGGTACAGGAAAAAGTCTGCAACTTTCAAGCAGACCATGATATTTATGCATGCATCGAAGTAATCCACTGTGTGACTAGCACAGATCAAGGAACTGTCAGACTCCATGAATGGAAGGATTTTGACTTTGATTGAAAAGAAGGGTGGCTATGTTGGTCACTGTTTTGTGTGTGTGTGTGTGTTTGTATATATGTGTGTGTGTGTGTGTGTGTGTGTGTGTGTGTGTGTGTGTGTGTGTGTGTGTGTGTGTGTGTGTGTGTGTGTGTGTGTGTGTAAAATTGTAATGTGTACATTTTTAATTGTTTGTTATTGTTATAAGTGAGATGGGAATTGTTTAATTTTTCATTTAGTTGCATAATAATTATGCACAATAACAGTTGCCCAGAAATTGCTTTTAACTTGCTTAGATATTCAGGTTGGAGGTTTATTAACATTTTGGATTACCCGAGAGAACTGTACTGTAGTTGTTCAAGAATGAAATTAATCCTCAAAAATACAACTTATCTAATATTGTAATTGTGTATCATGATGGCACCAGGATGCATTATGTCAAAATAACAAGTTAGCAGTGGAAGATTGATGTTCTGCTGGGAAACCTTAGGTCCTGGCATTCGTGTGGATGTTATTTTGACACATACCACCAGTGCATGTCAAGTACAACTCTTCACTCTTTCAAAGTCAAAATTCTCCAGATGTCAGGCTTATTATGCATCAGTGCAATTCACTGAACAACCAAGTATATATTCCAGTGTTTTACCAAATGACCTTGAATGAGAAATGGGGTTCATGGGTGTCACCATAGGTGAAGTGATGAAGGGTTTGAGTTGTGATGTGTGGAATACCGGATGGGTTCGGAGCGCCGCAGGCAGCTGGAGCCGGTAGGTGAAAGGGTTGATCCGGAGGGTGACGTGGTAAGGGCCGATTTTTTGTTGATAACCAGACCTTGTCACCTACATTTTACAATCGTCCCAGAGGGTGCCGGCGGCAATGTTGCGCGGCGTAGCGGGTGTTGGCACGTCGAATGGCTGCTCTTGCTTGTTCCCACAGCCACCGGTACCTACGGACCAAATGTTGGGCCGCTGGTACAGTACATCAACCTCCGGTTGAAAAACAGCCTTTTTCCACCTTAGAAATATTGGCAAGCTTAGGAACATTTTATCTGTATCTGATGCAGAAAAGCTGGTTCATGCATTCATGACCTCCGGACTGGACTACTGTAATGCATTACTGGGTGGCTGTCCTGCATCCTCAATTAACAAGCTACAGTCAGTCCAAAATGCAGCCGCCAGGGTTCTCACTAGATCCAGAAAATATGATCATATAATCCCAATATTATCATCCCTACACTGGCTACCTGTTCAGTTTAGAATTAATTACAAAATAGCATTACTTACGTACAAGGCTCTAAATGGTCTAGCTCCCACATGCCTAACCAGTCTTCTGATACGTTACAATCCACCACGCTCCTTAAGATCAGAAAACTCCAGACTACTGGTAGTTCCCAGAATATCAAAATCTACAAAAGGAGGTAGGGCATTTTCATATTTAGCTTCAAAACTTTGGAATAGCCTACCTGACAGTGTTCGGGGCTCAGACACAGATTCCCAATTTAAAAGTAGACTCAAGACACATCTCTTTAATCTGGCATACACATAATTAATTTCTTTACCTCATACTCCAGTACATCTATCCTGAATGGCAACCACGCTAATTCTTTTCACCTGCTCTTTATTTTTCCACCCATCCCGAGGCATCTGGAGATTGTGCCAGCTTCAGTAGACCGAGGCCAACCCCGCGAGGTTCCTGAGGCATCCAGAGAAGGACCTGCTCCAGCTGGATTCTTCTTCATGTTGGTTTGGAACTACACATGCTGCTCCTGAGCTCCCAGTGATCCAGACCCCCATCTGCCCTCTGCACCTGCAGACTCATCCCTGTGCTGAACTGGACTTTGTGTTAATTTAAATAACTTCTGTTATATCGAACTTTCAGCTGCATAACACACATGATGTTATACAATTTCTGTTATCTGTTATCACCCAGATGAGGATGGGTTCCCTGTTTGAGTCTGGTTCCTCTCAAGGTTTCTTCCTATTGCCATCTCAGGGAGTTTTTCCTTGCCACTGTCGCCGTCACCCTTGGCTTGCTCATCAGGCACAATCTCATTTTTCATTTTCTTTTCATTTCTGTGAAGCTGCCTTGAGACAATGACCATTGTTAAAAGCGCTATAGAAATAAAATTGAATTGAATTGAAAAAAAAAGATTGTGGGAGAGTTCAGCCCAAATGAAGTAGCAGGCCCAGGAGCACTGTCGATCGGCGATGAAGCATCTCAGATAGCGCTCCAGTTGTTGGTTGGTCCGTTCCGTCTGACCATTAGTCTGGGGGTGGTATCCAGAGGAGAGACTGCAGGTGGCATTGATCAGACGGCAGAAGGCTTTCCAGAACCGGGCAGTGAACTGGGGCTCTCTGTCCGAGACGATGTCCTTGGGGAACCCATGCAGGTGGACTACATGCTCTAGTATCAGCTCGGCTGTGTCTTTAGCTGATGGGATTCCAGCAAGGGCCAATCGTCGACAATGTTCCAGTTGACAATGGTCATGACGGTGTCCTTTCCTTCGGAAACTGGCAGGCCCGTGATGAAGTCAACGGCAATGTGTGTCCAGTGCCGGCGGGGAACCGGGAGTGGTTGAAGTTCCCCCGGTGTCGGTTGGTTGGTGTCTTTAGCCCTGGCACACATTGGGCACGCCTGGACGAATTCCTCGACATCCTTTGTCATGGATGGCCACCAGCTGACCACTTTATGGCCAACAGCTCACGGTCCCCTACCCCGTATTCCTGCTGAGTAGGGTCAAAGCTGCAGGGATGTAGCTTCTGATCTGAACCTCGTTTGGAGAGAACGGACCCGGCGCTCGCATCTGGATGGAGGAGAATTGGTGCGGTGGTGAAGCAGTGACACAGTTCCGGGAAGGTGGAGATGGCGGCAGAGTTGATGGTAAAGGGGTGAGAAGATGGCCATGTCAGGTCAGTTAAAGGAGCTGCAACTGTACTGTAGTCCCGGATAAAGCGACGATAGAAATTCGCAAACCAGAGAAACCATTGAAGTTGCTTGAGGGTCTTGGGTAGGGGCCAATAAGTTGCCGCCTTTTTTCTTCACAAAGAAGTACCCCGCGGCGGCAGGTGAGGAGGAGGGCCGGATGGTGCCGTGGCGGAGGGCGTCGGCTACATACTTCTCTATAGCCTGCAGCTCGGTGGCGGGGAGCGAGTAGAGATGGCCACGGGGTGGAACAGAACCCAGCTGGAGGTCAATCGCCATGTCGTAGGGGTGATGAGGAGGGAGGTGAGTGGCTCGTCTTTTGCAAAACACTTCAGCCAGGTCCCGGGGGTGGCGTTGATGTCGACCTCAGGGGCCTCAGACTCTCTAAAGCATGTCCCAGCCGAGGCCCGTAGGCAAAGTTCGGCGCAGGTCGGTCCCCATTGTAGAATTCGATGTTGTGTCCAAGAGATGAGCGGGTCATGTTGCAGGAGCCAAGGGTGCCCGGGGGAGATGGGGGGAGATGAAATGGGGGTGAGATGAAACCGGATCTGCTCTTGATGTTGGTTGATGATTAGGGTGATTGGTTGAGTCTGGGTGGTGATGGGGCTGGAGGAAAGGGGCTGACCATCGACAGATGTAATCTGGGATAACGCCTCGAGCTCCACCCCCAGTTCTTTGGCATAAGCAGAGTCAAGGAAGTTGCCAGCAGCACCGGAATCGATGAACGCCGTACTTCTGACCCGTTTGTGGCCAAACTGGAGGTGTACTTGCACCGTGAGACGAGAAACATTGGTAATGGTGGCAGAGAGGTGGAAAGGGCCCAGCAAGTCAATCTCCTTACTCACCGGGTCTGAGCGTTTCCCAGGCGAAGAGGGCAGATAGCTCTGTGGCATGACGCTGACCCACAATAGGCACAGAGCCCCTCCCTGAAATGCCGTTCTCGCTCTGCAGCAGTCAAGGAGGCACGTCCTAATTGCATGGGTTCCCCAGCTCCGGTGTCAACCACGGCAGGAGGTGAAGAACCGACAGGTCCGGTGGTGGTGGTGGTAAAAAAAGTGGCATGCTTCAGGAACTGGGGTGTAGGAGAAGAACGTGGAAGATCGTGGCGTGGTCGGTGATGGTAACGGAGTGGCAGGTGGCAGGGTCCGAGGGGCTGGCCTCGGACGAGAGAGCAGTAGTTGGTCTATTCGGAGGGCGAGTTGGATCAGCCCCTCCAAGGTGGTGGGAAGCTCTCGTCCGCCGAGCTTGTCTTTTATGCGGGAAGCCAGTCACTCGTTGTAGGACGTCCAGAGGGCGGGGTCGCCCCAGGTGGTCTGCACGGCTAGAGTCCGGAAGTCACGGACGACCCTCCCTGCCGCAGATGATAGAGCTTGGAGTCTGTCTCCACCTCAACAGCAGGATGTTCGAAGGTGAGCTTCAGTTGCCGGGTGAACTCGTTATAGGAATGGGCTTTGTCTGAATCTGAATGAAGGACCGCCGTGGCCCACTCAGCTGCCTGCCCTGACAGCAACGAGACGAGAAGGGCAATGTGGACCGGTCTGTGGAGTATCTGGTGGAATTAAACTCAAACACAAGATCCAGTGAGGTTAGAAAAACACTACACTTCCCATCTGTGCTGTCCCATTGTACACATCGGAGGAGGGAGAGGGCCTCGCAGAGCGCTGCGTTCTCCTGCCGCAGCTCCGCAACCTCGTGGCGCAAGGTGCAGCTGCTCAATCAACCTGGCATGACTGTCCACTACATCGCAGAGGTGAGTGTAATCCGCTGAGTTTACTGCTGGCTCAGTCATTCTGTCACAAAACAACCGGAGATGGACCAGAAGACTAGCAGTTAGCCCGTGTAGCGTGGATGGTAAACCCAAGAGCGGAAGTAGCGCGAGCAGGCGGGATAACCACGAGATTTATTATTAGAATTCTCTCACGCAGAGAGCAAGAGTTTACCCAATTAAATTTGCGTTCTAACAACACACACTCAATCAGGAATATAACCCAAAATGGTGAGTACTCACGAAATTGAGGAGATAGCGTCGGAGACAGCATCGGTAGACTCAATGACTGAGCGATGTGCAGCGCTATTTTGCTTCCTTTTAAGCTTCCTGAATCGCGACTGTACTACTTCCGGGTCCTAATGCCGGTCGCGGTGAGTGCGCATGACAATGGGGTCATTGAGCAACTAAATGCTCGATGGTAAATGCATCTCTGGGTATACAATGCGTTCCCTTCTAATGGTAAAAAGCAAATTGTATTGTTAAATCATACATACATACATACCTGTACATTTTTATACCACCTGAGCTTCTTAGAATTTATTTGACCTAAATGATAGTTTATCTGGACATTGATTAGCATCTTGAGAATTAGTGTAAGAGAACAAAAAGCATTTGTAGGCCAGGTGGCCCTGAAATGTATAGTATACTTTACACACAAAGACTGTGCAGTGGAACCTTGGATTACGAGCATAATTCGTTCTGGAAGTGGGCTCGTATTCCAAAACACTCTTAAACCAAATCATCATTTCCCATAAGAAATAATGAAAACTCAAATTATTCGTTCCACAGCCCCCAAAAATAAATACATAAAAATAATTAATACAATCTATAAAAATGAAAATAAAACAAATTAATCTGCACTTTACCTTTAAAAAAAGTACAAATAAATCCTGACAGATAAGTGTTTCCATTGGTGCGCGCACACGCCATGCGTGTGTGTGTGTGTGTGTGTGTGTGTGTGTGTGTGTGTGTGGAATTAGCCCCTTCCTTCGCCTCGTTTTACACAGTAACATTCCTCCTCCCTCTCCCCACCTCGCTTTTTCACAACAGTTTCACAACAAACACACACACACACACACACACACACACACACACACACACACATGCAGCGGAAACTCCGTTTTAACAGGAAAAAAAGAAATCTCTCTGAGACTGATATGAGCATATATTAACAGACACACTTTTTAAGTTTTACAACAAGCGCATAAACACAGCGGAAACACCGGTTTAACGGAAAAAAAGCGAGACTGGCACGAGCGCATACTAAAGGAATCACTTAAGTTTCACAACAAACGGACACACACACAAACACAGAAACACCGTTTTAACAGGGAAAAAAATGAAATCTCTCTGACCAGGCGTGAGCGCATACTAAGGGAATCACTGCTGTAAAGTAAAAAAAAAAAAAAAAAAATGAACCAGCACCTTACCTTTGAAAAGAATCGCGACAGAGCTGAGTTTCTGTGTCTTTGTGAAGCCGGGAGGGGTGAAAAGGGGAGAGAGAGTCTGTGCGTGTGTGTGTGTTTCAGTGTCAAATTGCGCACGCACGAGCAGAGTTTCTGTGTTTGCGAAGCCGTGGAGGGAGGGGGGGAGGGGGAAGGGGGAGGGGGGGAAGGTGAGAGAGTGACGCTAGTTGTCAAAATAAGAGTCGCATGTGTGAAGCATGATACTCGGCGCTCGTAAACTAATACTTGCTCGGTTTCCGAATAAAAAATTATTTAAAATCTTTGCTCGGTTTGCGGAACACTCGTAAACCACGTTACTCGCAATCCGAGGTTCCACTGTATATTCTGCAACGTATGTTTGTCCTTCACACACTCCCACATGTGCACTAAACTCAATGCTTTGTGCTTTGTTTAATATATATGTATATACTATTATATAATATTATATAACTATTGCTATGAATGGTTCTCATTTTACTGTCTATTCATTTGTAGGAAAAACTGAGGGAAGATGAGTTTTGTGACATACCTGTGTAGTGTCTTCCTTTTTTTTTTTTTTTTTTTTTGTAATAATGTCCATTGTCAAAGGCACTATAGAAAATGTGACAGTCTGTACTGTACAGGATAAGTGGTATAAAGAGTGAGTGAGTGAGTACTACCTTCTGGTGTCATTTTGGGAAAAAGAAATTAATAAACATATTCCTACATAAGTATTTTTATTATCTTTTGCACAAACTGTACTGTTGTATTCTTGGGGGAGAAATCCCCCAATTATCAACTGTCCAGTTTGTCCAGTGTTGTGGCAAATTTTGAGGACTTCAAAATCCTGAGTACCAAAATCCTGAGTACCATTTTCAAACAAAAATCACTGGGCAACCTCTGAGTAGAGAAAAAGTCTAAATTTACTGAAGACAGACTTACTGTAGGCACACAAATCTGAACCGGCCAGTCCGACAGACAGATAGACAGATGCCCCACAAAGTTCTAACTTCACTAATTCAGCATGGGTTTATACATATACCTGAAATTTACCTTGTCAATCCTTCTTGTTTCTTTGTTTGATCCAATTTTTTTTTAATCAATATTCATTATATGTTCTTTATGTTCTTTAGATGTGATTGGTTTTTCATATTTTTCGACCATTGTTCTTCAATTATTCATATGAGAGTTGATTTCCTTGACCTTCTTAAAGTAAAAATTTCCTTTTTTTTTGTCTACGAACAAAAGAGTTTGGTGAGCTTCTCTTTTCCTAATCTGAATATTGACGCCAGTGCTGTCCTAGAAGCATGAGTATCTTATTCTTATTTTACCTTTTAACTGGTCAATTGTCACTGTATGTCTATAGTGTGCTTCAGGTGTTTGGGATTGTTGGTTTATTGATTTCAATTAGGACACAAGTATTTGATTCCACTATGGTTATATATGTGTAATATTGAATTGATAATTAAGATTGATTACTATGAGTTTATTATGATTATTATCATTATGATTATTCAATTTAATTACGATTGCAACTAACTTTGTTAAATTAAGTTATATCTTGATTATTGCTTGGTTGATATTTGGTTTGGTTACATTGATCATTCATCTTATGTATATGACTACTGTAATTATGTAAAAAGTTTTGTTTCAATTTTCTTAACTCTTAAGATTTTTTTTAACTTGAGATTTTCTCGAGTTTTCGATCCTGACCCAGAAGTTAAGCTAGTTACCTAATTTTTTGGGTGATAAGCACTTCCCTTACAGTCTAAATCAACCACTTCCTTCTCTGCTTATTCTACTGTAGCTGGGCTGGTGTGTATTCTACTAGGGCTCCATCAGCACCATTAGTCTCAATCCTGCTTCCCCACTTTGTGTGAAGACCCCCTCCAGTGATTCTGAAGACTTTCTTTGCTAAAAGGGGAAGTCTGGCCGTAAGGTATTTTACTTTCCTAAGCATTCCTAAGCAATCTATGTTTGCCAGACTTGGGTCTGTTTTTATAGTCAAGGTGCTTTTGTACATGATGTGATTTCCACATTTAAGTTCCTAACTTCTCACATTGGGGTGCCTGGGTCATTCTTCGGTTATGTTCTAAAGTTTTCTTCATGTTATATAGTTATCCAAAAAAATAACATAATAAGTAAGTAATGGGTTAGTATAATGTTAGATATTACATTAGGTTATATTATTTTTATATTTTTCTCATCATGGTTATTTGAATAGATAAAAAAAAAAATTATTCACAGGGTACTCGGATGCTTGTTCAGTCCCTTGTTATTTCAAGACTGGACTAATGTAACAGACTCCTGGCAGGACTTGCTCTGTCCACCATTCGTCCACTGCAGCTGATTCAGAACGCAGCTGCACGTCTCATTTTCAACCTTCCCAAGTTGTCCCACACCACCCCACTTCTCCGCTCCCTGCACTGGCTTCCTGTAGCTGTTCAAATTCAAAACCCTGATGCTCACATACAAAGCCAAAAGCAACCCAGCACCCACCTACAGTACCTCTCAACTCTAATCACACCTCGCACTGCACCACGTTCCCTCCGATCCTCCAGCACGGCTTGCCTCACACTTCCTCTAGATGTCTGAACAGCTGAGTCTTTGGCAATACTTAAACAATGACTTAAGACATATCTGTTTCTTCAGTACTTGAGCTAATCCCATCCCCTCCTTAAAAAAAAAAAAACTAAACTAAAAAACTTCCCAACAGTGTTTGACTGATAATACTTAGCAACCTAGTAACCCAGTGTAAGGATCTATCCAATAGTAGAAACTACAAAGCACACTCCAGATCGATAAGTCGATCTGGATAAGAGTGTCTGCCAAATGCCCAATGTTAAATGTTTTATACAGTATCCTCTTCTTCTCCATTCTCCATTCACTTAGGGAATATTTATATTTCTGCACACATTCAATCAAGGAAAAGGTGATTGTTAGTAATACATATTAGTGTATATAATTATACTGTATATAAGGTAACTTATGTCTATATAAAAATATTCAATTAAACAATACTGGGCCTGTAGTTCTTTTTTTCAGCCACATGGTGATGCTAACAAAATGTGTTAGACATCTGTTTACACTGAGGAATGCATGAAAGGAAATCATTATTGTTTCACACCATTTGATATTTAATAGTTCTATTTGATATCCATTCTCTCAACTTTAGCCTATTTATACATTCTCTCTTGCCTGTGACTAAAGTTGAGTCTTACAGAGTTATATAAAACATAATAGAGGATGGATTAAGTTATGCAGACATCAATATGTTGTATTGGTGGCCGATTTCTCAGGAGTTTTTACTTTCTGTCTCTGGGGCATGCCTATTGTTCAGATTTTGTCGTGCTTGGTGGCCGTTCAAGGGCAAGACCCATAATGTGACACAGTTTCATGGTTTCAGGTTCAAGTACACTCTCTCAATGGTGTCTATAACTGGTCTATTTCACCTAGGAGAACTAGGTTGAAACTGACAGTATGTTCAACTGGTTATGCAAGGATGACTAAATGGGGTTTCTGTAATCATAGAATATATGAAACTGACCAGATATTTCGTGCATGTAGACTCTGTAGTGGTGACAGCGAAGAAATTATTCGTTTCAGTTGTATGTGTAACAACAAGCTAATACCAAGGCAAGCGAAGTAAACTATATAGTCAGTTTTTGCCATAAGTACAATATATGAGGAGAAATCAAAAACATCATTTGTCTCCATCCCATGGTGCAAAATATAAGATAGAATAATAAATGAAATTAAAAAAAAAGAATACAAATAAAATAAACAGTATAAAATAAGGCTAAAATGTAGAACATAAAAGCGTATATACAATAAAGAGTATGTAATATTGAGATCTTTTAGATTAGAATCTAAAGTGATCATTTGCATTTGTAATAGGATTTGTTCAACTGTTGACAGCAACAGGATCAAAGGTGAAATAATGCAGACGTATGAAAAATGTAATGTTACAGTTACAGAATATGGTGTGGTTATTTTTTTTCTTTTTCTTTGTTTTGTCTTTGTGTTGCTAGGGCCATTATGGAAATGTTTTTCCTTGTCAGATTTCAGAAGAGTTGATTCATGCATCCATTAAAAAATTCTAGATATTTAGTGATTTTCTTCAAAAAGAACAAGCTTGCATTTCTTATAATTAGGGCCCAAGCACTATGCCCTCAGCCCTATATCATCATAGTGTGTGAAGGGCACTATTGTTTTTAGACTTTGTATTTGTTTTGGAACCGCTGTGAATGTTTTTGGCTAAATTAAGGTATTGAGAAGAACAATGAACAACTGTTTTCTATAAATAATACAATATTTTGAAGTTCGCTCTCTAGTGTTGTAGTTATGTAATTTAGGCATTTTCCAAAAACTACAACTAGCATGGAGGTTGTGGACTAACCTGATTGGCTATGCACAGAGCTTTCTAACCAGTCAGAATCCAGCAAGTGTTCTTGGACAAACGTCCTGCCTCACCTGAGTCATATAAAGGACACCTGATCCACAAGGGTTTAAACCAAACACACATTGTGTCTACTATTAGGAAAGCCTTGGTGTAAGTACTTCATTTAATTTTCCTGTTTTGTTCCTTTTGAACCCATTTTTCTATGCATGTGTATTTTATTATGATTATTCTTATGAAAGCAATAATAACAAAGGGTAAGCTCTTAAGTAACTTGCATGGTGCATTGTATTTATTTGTTTGTTTTTGAATTCTAGTGTATTTCATGTATATAGTACCTAACTGTGCTCAAATCACTTTTTCCCCAGTTACCCCACATACTGTGATACAGCCACCCTCTTTTGTCCATCACTGCCATCATGACTGCCAATATCTCAGTGTACACTTACGCTGCAGCTCGCCAACCTTCTTTCTCAAGCTCCTCTTTGCGAGATGGAGGCGTTCGGAGCCGATCTAAAGCCCCTGTGCTCTCTTCAGCGAGTACACTTTCACTCTCCCGTTCCATGTCTTTGGGAAACGGCCTCAACATCATCAGCAACCTTTCTCTGAGAGGGAACAGTGAGAAAGAGACGATGCAGGGTCTCAATGATCGACTGGCCAGCTATCTCAGCAAGGTGCGGTCACTGGAGAAGTCCAATGCTGACCTGGAGCTGAAGATCAAGCAGCACATGCTGGAGAAGATGCCTAAAGGTCATGACATAGAAGGCATGATGGCTCAAGCTCATGCTATTGGGCAGGAGGTTTGGCCAGATTTTTTTTTTTTTCATGTTTTTTCACGCATTCATGTTGCGTGTTTTAAAATGCATACAGTCTTTAGATCATGATTGCTCACTTTGCTTTGTGGCTCTTTATTTAGGTAAGGAAAAAGACACTGGAGAATGCTCGAATTATGCTGGAAATTGACAATGCCAAGCTGGCTGCAGATGACTTCCGGATTAAGTGAGTGCTGCTTAACTGAGAGATAGAGACGCTTAGGAAAAGTCCTTTATTTATGTTGATGTGTACGTGTACTTCTTTCTTTGCATGAATGTAGATGGGAGTCAGAAGCTGCTCTGTGTCAGTCAGTGGAGAGGGACTGTGTTGCTCTGCGTAGGGCTAAACAAGAGCATGACCAGATCATCACGACCCTGCGGGGAGACCTGGAGAGTCTTAAAGAGGAGCTGTATTTCATGAAGAAGAACCACGAAGAGGTAATTTTACAGTTTAGTAAATAATTGGATGCATGCATATTTGAAAATGCAAGTGAGTTTTGGTCATAATCAGTCTGCACGTCATTGTGAGTGGTTTCTGTGTAATGTGAGTGCATGTGACAGCCCCTGGAACTGTTGATGTCTATTGTAAATGGGAACACCTTATGTAACCAATGCTGCTAGAGTAACACAAACACGCACACAGGTGTTTAGACAGGTGGGTGTGGTGCCCTTCCTACTATACACTTCATCCTTATTGCAAACACATACAATTAAATGGTAGATATTTTTATTATTTTAAATGGGCATTTTTTTGTAATGTATTTTTTTTTTAAGTGACTAAACTGAACAACTTAATTTATTAGTCTGTCTATACACAAATTCTATCTATCTATTTATCTACACACAAGGATCTTTGCACAAATCAACTTTTCTTTTTCTTTTTTAGCCTTTATTTATCACATATACATTTACTACACAGTGAAATTCATTAGACTTCGCTTATCCCAGCTTCTCATTCTAGTATGCTAGGCTCTGTAACTCAGAGCCTTAACACACTAAGCCACCACCGCCCTCTTAATGAGCTCTTGGTATTTTCTCAACTAGCTTCATGCGAAAACTTTAATAAAAGTTACCAAATAGATTAAGCTCCAAATGAAGCATTAATTAATACATTAATTAAAAGCAGCAAATTAAGAAGACATTTTGATTCAGAAATAAATGCATACCATGCATAAACATTAGCTTCACTATTTACATTGTCCTGTGTATTTCTCCTCATTATCTATCTTCTCAGTTTACAGTCTCACAGATGTTAGATGTGTATGTATGTATATGTGTTGCAGTTCCTAGAGGTTCTAACCACTCCCGTTTACATAATATTGACTGTTTACTATCACTTCTAATCTTTAGCTTTATACATTTGCCTGTGTAAAGTCCATGTTTTGTCTTGTATTTTGCATCTTTGTCCTAAAACCACATTCGTATTTCACATCTATACATTTGTGGCCGTGTATGTATGTTTGAAGATATTTTGTGAAAAAAATCATTTGAGGGGACATAAGATGAGTAATAAAACAAATAGAGGCCTTATAGCATAAAAAAAAAAAAATCATTAGTTATTGTCATAATTCAACAGAGGGCACTGTACATTTGCTCTACAATACGCTTTTATGAGTGTGCAATTGAAATCTACCTAAACACGATTTAAAACGTAACATTTTTAGTTTCAAAATTCAACAGATGGTGTACTTTTTTTTTTTTAAACATGCTTATGAGTGTACAGTTAAATTCCAAGTCATGGGCACATCTAGCATTTAATAAAACTGAAGTTTTACACTGGAGGTAAAGACACTAAAAATCCTTTTGAATGTCTGCATTCCATGTAGGACAGGAACACACTGAAGGCCCGTTTGGCCAACGGGCAGGTGAACGTAGAGGTGGACGCAGCACAAGGGCCAGACTTAGGAGCTGTCATGACTGAACTGAGGGCCCAGTATGAGGGCATTGCACGCAAAAACAAGGAGGATGCTGAAATATGGTACCTGAAAAAGGTTAGTAGAAATAAATCCATTTTTATTTTTTTCTAGTTATCTAAATCAAAATGTCAAAACTTCATCTTTGATGTAAAATGCTCACAGCTTTGGTTGTATTTCAGCTGGAGACAGTGCAGTCGGAGGTGAAGGAGAATAATGAAGCTCTACGATGTGCTCAGAATGAGCTCGGTGAGAGACGTCGCTTCCTGCAGGGGCTTGAGGTGGAACTGGACAACGTCCGCAAACAAGTAATTACTTTTCCTGTAGAAAGAGAACTGATGATACGTGATACTCACAAATTATTTAAAGGCTAGGCTTTGTTAGGCTTATCAGTCAGTGGCACAATATGTCAAGACCATGTATACACTTTATTTAGCTGCTCAGGAAGTGAAAGACTAGTACATCTGCTGTTTGCCTTGATGTGTACACAGACTTTAATTAACTGTATTTACCCCAGCATGATGTATCACTAAACAGAGACTGAGATGCTACTCGCACTGCTATCACATCTTATAGAAAATACTATTTTTTCCCATCTATTTAATTAAGCTAAAGTAAAAGGCAGCCCTTTATGGAAATAGTGCCTATATATATATATATATATATATATATATATATATATATATATATATATATATATATATATAAAATAGCACACAATCAGGTGTCATATCTTATGACCCTTTCAAGGTCAGCGTTCTGGAAGGGAACCTACAAGAGACAACTAATAAATACACCCTCGAGATGGAGCGCATCCAGGGAACACTGACCCAACGGGAGGAGGAACTCTCTCAATTACGCCTGGACATGCAGCGCAACAAAACAGACTACGAACAGCTACTTCGGATCAAACAGAACCTGGAGCTAGAGATCGCCACCTACAGGAGGCTGCTGGAGGGAGAGGAGGTGTAAGTACAGAAAAGTTTAAATGATTAGACACTGTATGTCTGTGGACCAACGGAGGTTATGCCAGTCATCATTGGCAGCTGAAAGTGAATCACATTTGTTTTTGTGTGTATGTGTGTTTTAGGGTAAAAGAGACTCCGACACCTAAAAGTAAGTCATTAAGCATTGACATAATTTCAGTCAATAAAGCTTTGTCGATGATCTTATGACGGATTACACAAATAACATCACCTTTCTGTTTAAGAAGAACCTGAGGTAAAGACACGCAAGATTGTAAAAGTCGTCACCCAGACTATGGTCAATGGTAAAGTGGTGGATGAATCAAGTGAGGTGGAGCAGTTCGAGGAGCGCAACAAGTGAATGCTGTTTCTGCAGTGTTCACCATCATTACAACTCAACTTTAATAGCGAGTCAATGAGGGAAGCATGCATGGCAGTAAATATATCACTGAAAAAAAGAAAAAAAAACACTTGCCATAATAATCACTCCGAGCTAATGTTTCTGAAGACGATTTTAGCATTGGGAGTGGTAACACTATCGCTGGACTTCTAAACACATGAGCCAAAGTGTGAAGTACAAGCAGTGGACATTGGACATACTGTACTGACTGTGTGATCCAGGCTGATATAAGTAGTAAATAAATCAATAAATACATGAATACATTACTTTATGTGAAATCATTGTGGTGCATCTCGTCTCTTTTTCAACATGATCTTTCCTACATAGTGACAGTATTGTCTTGTCTGCCAAAATTTAACCCATGGAAAGAGATGTATTACAAATATGCCTGCACCTGACCATCATACCATATGTGGTTCTTCTCCAAATGTTTCCTGCCACGTTGAAATCAGGTGATTTTCTTTGTAAGCTGGAGCAATACAACCTGTACCAGCACGAAAACGTCCATGCGAAAAAAATAAAATAAATAAAAAATCGATGCCATGCTTTGCCAAGATTGAACTGGACGACTGCACAGAAACCTGTCCTCAACTTAACGGAACATCTTTGGGACGAAATGAAGATGGCCTAGGCCTCTTCACCCAGCATCAGTGAATGACCACACGAATTCTCTCATGGCTGCTTGGGCACAGATCCCCAAGCAACACTGCAAAATATAGGAAAGCTTTCCCAGAAGCCTGAATGCTGTTATAGCAGCAACTTTGGAATATTGTACATTGTTTAAAAAGCACACATGGGTGTTATGTGTCCACACACTTTTGACAATTCCTTTTGATATTTTCATTGAATCGATCTAAAATACAATGGGTTAAACAAATACAGTGGGAAGGCATAAGACTAAGCTTTTAAAATAAAGCAATTGAGTGATTTGTGTGAAGTGGTTTTAAATTGCACTGCAGTGTTGTGTTGACTAGAAAATAGGTGCAGAAAACATCAGTCTCTGGTCAGAGACACCAACATATAGAAGCCCAGCAGAGAGATAACAAATCCCAGCAGCTTTGTGGGGAAGACCTCAGGGGAAGAACCTGTCTAACCGCAAAAATAGAGTGGTTTCGAATGTCATGTCTTTGTTATGGGCTGTGTGTGAAATACTCGGGGGATGTTCCTGAGGGAGTTGTACTGCAAAAGCGTTTTACCTTACTACACAATAGTAAATTTCCTAGTTTAGACTTTTACTGCCCAGAAGAGAAAGTAAACTAGGACAAAGATGTCAATGGCATGAGAATTCCTACAGTATGAGTTTCTGGAACACCCGATCGTTATGATTTAGATCATGTATCACACAGGGGCAAGTACCTGACTCATTGCGTGTGAACTGAAGATCAGTTCTTTAAAGCCTGCTTACAGCTGGAAAGAGTAGTCTCTCTCTCTCTCTCTCTCTCTCTGAGATACACTTTTTTGTCAATGCTTTAGAATTCTCTATATTATTGTAGAACGTTGGCAAAATGGGAGTATATAATATTCACCTAAAAAAATAAAGACCTCCAAAATAAAATAAAACACAAAAGTATACGCTCAATGCCTACTTTATCTGGGAGACCTGTTCACCTATACATTTATGCAGACACAGGCCAAGAGTTTCAGTTAATAATTCACATCAACCCTCAGAAAGGCATTGAGGCATGAATATTCAATAAACCGCTGATCTTCAGAGAAATTTACATACGGTTTTCTGAAGTTTTTACTAAATGATGCAAAAAAAAAATAATAATAATAATAATAAGAAGAAGAATTTAAGCAACAGATCTGTGTTTGGAAAAGCTTTGTAGAACAGAGAGGTCAGAGGAATGTGGCCATATTGATTAGAGCTGCCTAGATATACTTAAATGAAACATTGTTCAATTCTTATTTCATATATATATATATATATATATATATATAATTTTTTTTTACCCTAATGTGACACAGATACATTTTTTGTGTTTTTCTGAATACACAAATCAAATATGGATGTGTCCACAGGGTTGATATGGCTGGTAATCTGAATATAGCTTAAGGGCACAAGTTCAAACAATCTAGACAATTAAAAAATTTTAAACATAAATTCCCTGATTTTTTTTTTCTTCCTTTGAGCCACAGACATTGTTGCATCAGTTAACATGACATAGGCTTGAAAAACACTAGACCATTTTGAGTATCCGAGTGAGGAAGTCAAAACTAAAAGTGTATGTAATTTAATTGGAAGAAATCAACAGCTTATTTCTGACATACTGTAGTCTGATATTTTAAGGTGTCAAACAAATTCAGCTGGTGGAATAAAGCATTTCTGTTCAAGAGTCACAGCTGGTTTGAAAGTGATGCACAGTACATGACAAATGCACTTGACTGACTCATTGCCTTTAAGCCATTTCTCTCAGTCAATTTCAGTCTAAAGGAAACTAGTGGAGAAATGTGGATAGTTAGCTGCACTGGACGATATGTTAGATATGCTAAAAAGTATAGTGCGGTAAAACTACTCACAGAAGTAAAAAAATTTCAAAAAGCTACTTAAGTAAATTCAATTCAATTGTATTTATATAGCTCTTTTAACAATGTTCATTGTCTCAAAGCAGCTTTACAAGTATGAAAAAAAAAACATTTTTAAAAGAAAATTTATGAAAGTGTGTATGTTTGAGAAAAATGTGTCTAGATAATAATGAGATGAATGAGTGAATGATGAATGAAATGGCTCTGATGAGCAAGCCAAGGGTGATGGCGACAGTGGCAAGGAAAAACTCCCTGAGATGGCAATAGGAAGAAACCTTGAGAGGAACCAGACTCAACAGGGAACCCATCCTCATCTGGGTGATAACGGATAGAAATTATATAACGTCGTGTGTGTTATGCAGCTGAAAGTTCAATATAACAGAAGTTCTTTAAATTAACACGAAGTCCAGTTCAGCTCAGGGATGAGTCAGCAGGTGCAGAGGGCAGATGGGGTCGGGATCACTGGGAGCTCAGGAGCAGCATGTCTAGCTCCAACCATCATAAAGCAGAATCCAGCTGGAGCTGGTCCTTCTCTGGATGCCTCAGGAACCTCGCAGGGTTGTCCTCTTTCTACTGAAGCTGGAACAATATCCAGATGCCTCGGGATGGGTAGAAGAATACAGAACAGATGGAGAGAATTAGCGTAGTTGCCATTCAGGATAGATGTACTGGAGTATGATGTTATGGGATGAGTTATGTGTATGCCAGATTAAAGAGATGTGTCTTGAGTCTACTTTTAAACTGAGCCCCGAACACTGTCAGGAAGGCTATTCCAAAGCTTTGGAGCTAAATATGAAAATGCCCTACGTCCTTTTGTAGATTTTGAAATTCTGGGAACTACAAGAAGTCCGGACTTTTGTGATCTTAAGGAACGTGGTGGATTGTAGCGTATCAGAAGACTGGTTAGGTATGTGGGAGCTAAAGCATTTAAAGCCTTGTATGTAAGTAATAGTATTTTGTAATTAATTCTAAACTGAACAGGTAGCCAGTGCAGGGATGATAATATTGGGGTTAAAATGTAACTCACTACTACCCACGTCTGGTAACAGTCGTGAAATGTGGTGAAACATAGCATTGCAACACAAAACTTAATTAACTTTTAAGATCAAACCCAGGCCTACATTATTCACAAACTTACATTCTTTAACTGTGTTCCTTTTTTGTATGCTCTTACGCGTATTGAGAAAATCAACAGCTGTGAGAAAAGCTGAAAGATCCACTTAGTTACATAGTAACTTAATAAGGTAGTTCATATCACTTCAGTATTTATACTGCAGAGGCGTTTACAGAATAGGTAGAACATTCCATCACTGGAGAACCATACAGGTATCAATAGTCTTCAAAATGGGCTTGTCACTTTAGATTTTTCTATTATGTGACCAAAGGAAGGAGATGTTAATCCTTCCCCCCACCCCCCCCCCCCCCCCCCCACCCCCCCACTGGACTTTCCCAGCTCAAGCTGCAAACATACTTAGTGCCACCCTCCAAGTACGTATAGCAGTATTAATGAAACCCTAGGAGTTTCACTCAAAACTTTGTTTTCAGTGAATTGGTTTTTAATTATTGAAATTGATATACAGACAACTGAAACATAAGGTTTTAATTTGTTTTTATTTTTTAATTTGTATTCATTATGCTTTTGCTTAAAATCCGGTTTTCTTACAATTTTGTTCATTCTAATCAAATCAAATAAAAATAAAAAGGTTAAACATGTTTCGATTCATGCATTTTAGATGATGTCTATCGAAATTATTAACTAACAGAGTTAAAAGTTAAGTATGAGAAAGGGCTGTATATCTGGCTTTGTTTATCAGTAAAATGTAACCCCTTTCACTTGAGATATACAGTAAATTTCAACCACCAACCAAGAACAATGACTTGCATTCAGTTTATTTATTAATATTAGTTGTACTTCTGTAATAAATTATCTCAAATAATTGAAAAAATTTGATTTAGTAACTATTTGTTTAAGTACAAAAATATCATGGTATACTGAACATCACTATTGTGCGAAATCACATCCAGTGTTCCCCATGCCCGCTGGTATGATCAGTCATAGCAACCTGTGCCACTCACAGTGTTGGGGGTAACGCGTTACAAAGTACTTGGATTACTTTTTCGATGTAACAAGTAATCTAACTCGTTAGGTCCGCCATTTAAGTACTCAAGTGTGAAATAATATCCCCCTTCTGTTATTCCTGCTGTTATACACCAATCACACCTATGCAGTTTGGCTCGCGGTGTTAGGCACTGTGAGCCGCCGTGAGTGACCGCCCGCATTCCATGAAGTTCTGCAACATCCGCGAGCTTCCGCGAGGACTGGCGCGGAAAGATGGAAACGTAATCACAGTGCCAAAACTCACGGTGAATCATGATGAACCGTACTTACAGTAGGGCCACTCGTCAAACCGTGTAGGTGAAATAGGGGTATTAGTAGTTAACAGATTATGGGCCAAACATCGCTAAGTGATGATGGTAGAATAATTATAAAGATCTTGACTAAAACAACATGCATGAGGAATCACAAAGGAGCTTTCATTTTCTGCAATGGAAAAGTACTGTAATTAGTTAATTTTATCAGGAAGTAATGCTGTAATGTAACTGATTACTTTTTAATGACAGTCATTTTGTAATGTAAGTAGTTACTTTAAAAAGTAACGCCACCCAACATTGCCCATTCGGTGCTTGATGTTAACACTTGCCTAGCTGAAAGTAATTTTTTTTCTCTGGAATCATGCAATTGTCAAACAAAAACTAAGAGTAATATCTTTATACATTTCTGTTAAAATTTGAAAAGAGTTATTGTTGTATGCCTCCACTAGCTAACGCCTTGATGTCGAGTCTGATGAAAAATCAGAGGCACTATTCCTGTTACTCGTTAACCTTTAAACATAATAATGTTTACCAACAACATACAATATCTGCCTAAACAACAATGTACAGGTACAGTAACATAACTGCCTTTGGGGGAGTCTGGCCTAAAAGGAACTGAGGGATTTTGCTCTGCTCTTTAGCATGATTATCACCTGCCATGGTAAACTTTATAGCTTCCGATGTATTCATTGTCAGGGACAGGATCATATCCTGCCTCACATTTAAACTTGACGCTTGTGTTTCTTTGGCAAAATTCCAAAAATGGAGGACATTTTTAAGGAATTGCATCACCTTGTCTCCATAACCAAGTGGTGTTTTTGTAGAACCTCACATGGAGTGAGACTGTCATTGGCATTGCCACTGATTGAGAACTCCTTTGTTATTGCTTGTGAAAAAGCCTATTTTTAGCCTCTATAGTTGGTTAACCTCTGCCGATTCCATGTAGTTTTGCTAAATCTTTTTAAAAAGTATTTTTCAAATAATGTGGATAAAATAGATATTTGCACATTGTGGACTAGCTGGCAGTGATCCCACATGGGCTATGTGTGTGCATGCCAAACTACTATCAAAAAGTGTCAGACTAGTAATAATAACCATTAACCCTATACATAAATTAAGAACTATGTGTTGGCACTTAAGTCAAAATGTCATCACATTTCCTAACAGCCTGCATCGTGTGGGAGAGAAAACTGTGATCAAGGCTTCATTGGGACTATGAACACAAAATCTTTGACATTCAATGATCTACCAAACAATTTCGAACAATTAAACAATCTTTGTGGACAAAAGAATTTGGCCAACCCTGTAATGACATTGTATCCAAATACATTTACTTCAATATGGAGTTGGTCTACAACAGCTATAGCAACAACAGCTTCATCTCTTCTTGGAATTGATGTCCACAGAATTTTGTAGTGTTTCTGTTGGAAGTTGTGCATTTATGAGGTCAGGGACTGATGTTGGACGAGAAGGGCTGGCTCACCCCAAAGGTGCTCAGTGGAGTTGAGGTCAGGGCTTTGTGCGGACTAGTCAAGTTGTTTCACACCAAACACCAAATCATGTCTTTATAGTCCTTGATTTGTGCACTGCGGTACAAGGGGAACCCACAAACCCACGTCATGTTGGAATAGAAAAGGGCCTTCCCCAAACTGTTACCACAAAGTTGGAAGTGTGTCCACACATAGCTGGCGATTTTTCTCAGCATTTTGGCCTTTCATCCACATGCAAACACAGTTTCGGACGTTGAAAACTGATCTTTTGGAAAACGTCTTTCCAAATGAAGATTTTCCAAAAGTTTTCAGTGGTGTGGTGTAGAAAGGGGAAATGGAGATTTGGGCTTGTCCGCTTGTGTGCTGATGATTTGATGTCAGCTTTGTTTATGGGGATATTTGTGCAGTTGCAGACAAACATAAAACTACTGACTGTTAACGTTGCTTACTGGACTTTTTACATACACGCACTGTTACTCATACATAATGATAATGAACAGAAGTGCCTGAATGTACTTTGAAGCTTACTGCTGCTACATACTTTCAACTCCGAAAACACAGACCCCGCAGACAACGACAGTGGTTTTTGGCACAAGACCCGGTCGGACGTCGACATGGCGAAACCGGTGATGACGTTTTGTCTAGGCTTCTGATTGGCCCCCTGTTGATTAGTACGGTGGCCGTGAAGTGCAAAACAACTTAACAAAACCGAAAACAAAATAACATTCAAAGACAAAATAACAAATTCAAAACCAAATTAACAAATCCAAAAACTAAATAGCAAATTCAAAACCAAATTAACAAAACCCAAAACAAAATAACAAATTCAAAACCAAATTAACAAAACCCAAAACAAAATAACAAATTCAAAACAAAATTAACAAATCCGAAAACAAAATAAAAAAACCCGAAACTAATTGTTAATTTGGTTTTGAATTTGTTATTTTGTTTTAGGATTTGTTAATTTGTATTGCACTTCTCGGCCAGTCAAATACGAACCGGATAGGTAGGTATAGTTTGCGAATTAAATTCTTACCGCTGATTGGACGAGACACCTGTCACTCAGGATAAACAGGAAGTAGGAAATTGTGTCTCTAACTTTGTTTCTTGTGTGTTCTGCTTCATTTTAAAACAATTTTTTCGGTGTGCAAAACTAAGAAAATAATTACATTTTTCATTAGAAAGCAAGGAAATGGAATTTATTCAACGTTATTTTGAGGACGGACATTCGTATGCCGTGATTTTGGATATGCTGATGACATATCACGGTATAAAGCTTAGTTTGCGAACTGCTGTGTCTCTTTTAAAAGAAAAAATAATTCCACAAGAACTGCAAAAATTTGGCAGAACGCCATATTTGAAACCACAATAAGGACAGTACATGTTTGCACATTCATACACACACGAATCTATCGCCGCTACAGTACTTCCTGTATATCTTGAGTGACAGATGTCTCGTCCGATCAGCGGTAAGAATTTCATTCGCAAACTATACCTACCTTTTCCGGTTCGTTTCTGAACGGCCGAGAGGTGCAAACCAAATTAACAAAACCGAAAACTAAATAGCAAATTCAAAACCAAATTAACAAAACCGAAAACTAAATAGCAAAATCAAAATAGCAAAACCGAAAACAAATTAACAAAACGCAAAACAAAATAGCAAATTAGTTTGGGGTTTTGTTATTTTGTTTTTGAATTTATTTTGATTTGGGTTTTGTTATTTTGTTTTTGAATGTTTTATTTTGTTTTGGGTTTTGTTATTGTGGTTTTTAATTTGTTATTTTGTTTTCATTTTGTTAACTTGTTTTGCCCTTCTCGGCCACCGTAGATTAGCAATGCTCCTGACAGCGCTTTACAGGGTGTTTTGCTTTTCATTTTGCACAAAAGATATTTAACACATACTGTAGGATGTGTGGACAGAATTATTTTTTAAAAACATAAACTTTTATATATATATATATATATATTTTTTTTAAATACCCGGCTTTGTGTGGATCTGGCCGAAGATGGTATGCTGAAGCATGAAACACCGAAGATGAAACACCCGAATTCAATAATTAACAGGTTTGGCCAAATACTTTTGTCCATATGGTTCTTTTTAAAAATATTTTGAATAATATAAAATAATCGAAAAATTAATGAAAACATAATTGAATCATTGAAAATATATTTTCTATTATTTCATACTGCCCCCTTGAGCAAAAAAAATTCTAAACGGAAAAAGGTATGATAGACCAATGTATTATTTTTTTCAATATTATGAAGTTTTATTAATATAGGAGTATATTAAAAAAACTTTGTACATTTGTGGATTTTTTTAAATTATATTCCTTACACAGCGCTTAATAAATAAGACTAAACATCGCTTCCGCCTTTTGGCCCCGCCCACTTCCGTCATCACACGTCTGCGCCATTGGGTTCTTCCTAAACTGCACACTACAGTACTAAATAGTATGTCACAATTAAACGAAACCCATAGGTGGCGCATTTCTTTAAACCACACTATGTAGTATGTTAGTATGCGGTTTTGGACAGCGCTGTTGTCTCAGGTGTTAATCCGCCTATAACGGTAAGCTCGCTTTTTACTTTATTTACTCTAATGTGTCGTCTGCTGTCGCTGTGTTTTTCCAGCGTTGTCTTGCTGCTTAGATGTGCACTTCCTGATTTTCTTTTGCCTCTGCATGCGGAGTAACTGTAAAAAAAAAAGATAAGAACCTAGCTAGCTAACTGGCTACGCTTTAGCTAATGTTGTTTTGTAGCTGATAAAGTGTCCTGGCTCTGCTCCAGTAATGCATTAGTGAGGGTTAGCAGTGAGGTTAAACACCTGTAGTGTGTAACGTTATGGCTGTTGTTCGTTAATCATCAGCTGCACTGGTTTAGGTTATAAATCAGTATAATTGACTCATGTTTGTTTTAATATCTGCTGGCTATCAGTCTCGCTGTTAAACCAACCGTGGAAAAGTGATGTGAACAGATTTTGTGGTAAACACGGGTTGTCCCTAATAACATAAAGCCGCTCTAACATCAGCTGTAAGATCTTAAAAGTTTATATGTGATGCAAATCAATGGACGGTTTTGCACCTCAATACATTATTCTCTCCACACACACACACACGCGCGCGCGCGAACACACATTTGCATGAGACGACTGAAGTCCGACATGACCTCATTTTTTAAAAAGAAAAACATTATCAAGATACATACAGTAATTTAAACCTGATACAGTATGCATATTTGTGTTCTGTTTAAAATTGGTGATGGAGAAAAACAGCTAAGATTTAAAAAGTAAAAATGAAGATGGACTTTGAGCAGTCACTTACTAACATGGTTGAGTATTTAGTCAGCCATCAATTGGGCAAGATCTCCCACTTAAAAAGAGAAGTCAGAACTGTAATTTTCACCACAAGCATACCTCAACTATATAATAATGACAAAATGATAAGAAAAAAAAATCCAGAAAATCACATTGTAGTATTTTTAATGAATTTATTTGGTGGAAAAGAAGTATTTGGTCAATAAGAAAATTTCATCTCAATACTTTGTTCTAAACCCTTTGTTAGCACAGAGGTCAAACATTTTCTGTAAGTCTTCACAAGGTTTTCACACATTGTTGTTGGTATTTTGGCGCATTCCTCCATGCAGATCTCCTCTAGAGCAGGGATGTTTTGACGCTGTCGCTGGGCAACACGAACACCCACCAAAGGTTTTCTATGACGTTGAGATCTAGAGACTGGCTAGGCCACTCCAGGACCTTGAAATGCTTCTTACGAAGCCATTGCTTCGTTGCCCGGGCGTTGTGTTTGGGATCGTTGTCATGCTGAAAGACCCAGCCACGTTTCATCTTCAATGCCCTTGCTCATGGAAGGACGTTTCCACTCAAAATCTCACGATACATGGCCCCATCCATTCTTTCTTTTACACGGATCAGTCGTCCTGGT
Source organism: Clarias fuscus (assembly GCA_030347435.1). Taxonomy (NCBI): domain Eukaryota; kingdom Metazoa; phylum Chordata; class Actinopteri; order Siluriformes; family Clariidae; genus Clarias; species Clarias fuscus. The sequence continues at coordinate 13,345,071 of CM059208.1, read as the reverse complement.
CCCTTTGCAGAAAAAAAGCACCCCCATGCTTCACAGTAGGTATGGTGTTCTTTGGATGCAACTCAGCATTCTTTCTCCTCCAAACACGACAAGTTGAGTTTTTACCAAAAAAGTTTTATTTTGGTTTCATCTGACCATATGAGATTCTCCCAATCCGCTTCTGGATCATCCAAATTCTCTCTAGCAAACTTCAGACGGGCCTGGACATGTACTGGCTTAAACAGGGGGACACGTCTGGAACTGCAGGATTTGAGGCCCTGTCGGCGGAGTGTTTTACTGATGGTAGCCTTTGTTACTTTGGTCCCAGCTCTCTGCAGGTCATTAACTAGGTCCCCCCGTGTGGTTCTGGGATTTTTGCTCACAGTTCTTCAGTGTGGAGCCCCAGATCGAGGGACATTATCAGTGGTCTTGTACTGTATGTCTTCCATTTTCTAATAATTGCTCCCACAGTTGATATCTTCACACCAAGCTGCTTACCTATTGCAGATTCAGTCTTCCCAGTCTGGTGCAGGTCTACAATTTTGTTTCTGGGGTCCTTTGACAGCTCTTTGGTCTTGGATTTTGGAGTGTGACTTTGAGGTTGTGGACAGGTGTCTTTTTATACTGATAAGTTCAAACAGATGCCTTTTATACAGGTAACGAGTGGAGGACAGAGGAGCCTCTACAAGAAGAACTTACAAGTCTGTGAGAGCCAGAAATCTTGCTTGTTTGTAGGTGACCAAATATTATTTTACAGAGGAATTTACCAATTAATTAATTAAAAATCTTACAATTTGATTTCTTTTCTTTTCTTATTTTCTCTCATAGTTGAGGTATACCTATGATGATCATTACAGGCCTCTCATCTTTTTAAGTGGGAGAATGTGCACAAATGGTGGCTGACTAAATACTTTTTTGCCCAACTGTACATTACTTACTTACACAAAATTATAATGCTTGTGTTCTTTATTTTAAACAAATGCAATAAAAAAAGATTTTCAAGGGTAAATCAAACATTATCCACACTCTGGCTGTATAATTTATTTTAATTAGCTTTTAGGGGGGAAAAAACAATTTTTCGACATCATCTTTATTTTCAAAACACATTGTCCATCTGTCAGCAAGCTGTCATATTCCCTCGTTTAAAAATGTTTTAGGCTTATCCACAAGCCATGAATGCACCACTGTCTTCACTTCTTCATCAGGATTAAATTCAAATTTTATTTGTCACATACACAGTACGATATGCAGTGAAATGCTTGTGTCCTCATAGGGTGTCCTCATAGGGTGTCCTCATAGGGCTGCTTTCAAACAGGTCTAAGTCTGATGGAGCAAGATCAGGACTATAGTGAGGATACACCTCAAAACTAAGTTTTTACAGAGTGTTGACAGTTTGTGCAGAAGCGCATCACCATGCAAGATTACAACGCCCTAGGATGGCAGTCCTCTGTGCTTAATCCGAAGTTTAGGCTTCAGCACTTCGTTAAGCCTCTCACTGTAATGATCACCTTTTTCCTGATACTGTTCCAATAGAACAGAAAGCGGCGATAAGACAGTGCGCCCAACAGAATAGCAAAAATAGCTGGAGTGCGGATAATTTTACGATTCACCCTTGTAATTTAAATTAACTGATTTGTTTGCTAATATGCATGCTGTTTTTTTTTCTTTCTTTTTTTTTTATATAGCCATCATAGGCAGCCATGGCCCAGGACGGAGTTATTTTGCAGTTCAGTTTCGCCACATTTGGTGACTCCATGCTCCAGAAGATGGATGTGCTTCGAAAGGACCAACGTTTCTGCGATGTAATTGTGCACATTAATGACGTCGAGATTCCTGGTCACAAAGTCGTGTTTGCTGCTGGCTCTCCTTTCCTCAGAGACCAGTTTTTCCTTCAGGACTCCCATGAAGTTGAGATCACAACACCGCAAGACGCAGAAGTTGGACGGAGACTTCTTCTCTCTTGTTATACAGGGACACTCGAGTTCCCAGAGTTGGAACTGGTCCACTATCTGACTGTAGCCAGTTTCTTACAGATGGGCCACATTGTGGAGCAGTGCACAAAAGCTCTGAATAAGTTTATTAAGCCTCAGAAAGTTGAGGATCCCCATGCTTCTCATCAGACTTCCAATGTGAGCACACAGCAGGAAGAACCACTGCATATTCAAACAGTGTTTGATGACGACGAAGAGGTGGACAACGTGATTGAAGATGATAACGACGATGATGTAATCATTGAACCAAGATCACCTGCTATATTTCAGAGGAAATGCCAAGGAGAGGAGAGCCCCATCAATATCATTAAAGTCGAATCAGTGGATGATCGAATGCAGATGTCTCAAAATTTACAGAGTGTTCCTGCTCGGTCGCCGGCGCTATGCTCCCCAGAGCCACAGCACTCGCTCATTAACTCCACAGTAGAGACACGGCCGGCTGAAAGGACCCCTAACGCCACTCTCGACTACGCACTTTCCTCTCCTGGTCCCAGTGGCTCGGGGAAAGAGAATGTTTGGAGCTGCTCTCGGAATTCCGACAAAGGCATGCAATGGTACCACCAGTGCCCAAAATGCACACGCGTCTTCCGCCAGTTGGAGAACTATGCCAACCACCTGAAGATGCACAAGCTGTTCATGTGTCTCCTCTGTGGCAAGACGTTCACACAGAAAGGGAACCTGCACCGGCACATGCGCGTCCATGCCGGAATCAAGCCGTTCCAGTGCAAAATTTGTGGCAAGACATTCACGCAAAAGTGCTCGCTGCTTGATCACTTGAACCTGCACAGTGGCGACAAACCGCACCGGTGCAACTACTGTGAAATGGTTTTCGCTCACAAACCTGTCCTGCGCAAACATTTGAAGCAAATCCATGGCAAGAACAGTTTTGACAATGCCAATGAAGGCAGCATGCTTGAAGGGTTTTAAATATTCTGTGGCTACTAAAGACTTGTTTAAAGACCTTTTATGGATTATAAATATGATAAATTCCCCTGTATATATGTTAAAGCTCTGTAGGCACACTAACGGTTAATATGTACCCATCATACGAGCTCCATAACTTGTTATTGTGTAGTTATTGGGTCATTGTACTGTATTCAAAAGCTGCTGTTTTGTAATTGTTTTATATGAATCCTCTGAATTCCTGAAAATCGTGATTTCTTCAAGTTGGGCCCTTTTAAAGATGTATTCAGCTTACATTTTACCTCAAAGAATCAGAATGTGTATAATCCTTTTAATGGCTGAATATTTAAATGATTACTTATTTTAGGTAAAGCAATTTGTATAACATCAATCTCACTAGAATGTGTTAATGTTTTCAAATTTAAGTTGTTGTAATACACTTACGTTATTTTTAAAACCGTACCTAGTCATGTGACTTGGGGTCCTTTATAATATTTAAGGAACAAACACAGCTGAAAAAGAGAAGGAAACAAACAGTACGTTTCTGCAATGAAGAGACAGTGTGGCATGGAACTGGTCACATAAATAAAAAAATTTAAAAAATCAATCAATCTTTGGCAATACTTCAGGTTTCACACAATACCAACAAAAATGTAACTTTTATACTTATTTATTAGCATTACATTACCCAAGATCATTGTGTGTCACGTCTTGTGAAAATCTTAAGTAAAAAAAATTCTGCAAGATAAGCTGAATACATTTTTAACCCTTAACTGCTCAACTGTATGCTTCCACAACTGTAATTCACTCTGGATAAAAGAATCAGCGTTTCTTTCCTGGAGAGATAGTAGCCATCCTTAACCAAGTGTTTTTAGTGGGACCTCTGCAAAATACGCATGAAACCTCAGTCATGACTCGTGTTGTTTTCTCGACTGTCTTTTCCAACAGTGTAAATTCTTTTTACGTAAACAGAATTTTTTATTTTATTTTACCGGCGAGGTTACTGGTGAACTTGTGATTCATTAAATATAGTGGCATAACGAAGAATCAGTTTATTCACTTTCATTTTTATCTCAGTTTAATTCAATTTCATTTAAATCAGCTAATCCCAATTAAATTGTGTGTGTGTAAGACCAGAAAATCTCAAGAAGAGTCAAACATTTGAAGATACCATTTACCTAAGACTGTTTACTATAAGAGATAAGTGATCCTTTGCAGTCAATTTTGATTACTAATCAGATTTCTAATGATGCTGTGGCTCATCGTGGACACATGGCATGACGGCCTCCGTCTACTGGGAGATTCACACCTGTGATAAAGGTGGCAGCATCTGAGGCCAGGAAGGCAATTGCCTGAGCCACTTCCTCCACCTCACCTGGTCGGCCGAGGGCATGTGTGACTTTACACTTCTCAAGGAACTACAGCAAAGGGAAGAAAAAGACAGCATGCATGCAATAATAGTTAATTATCAGGGTCACCAGGTAAGAAATGTTAAATCAGCAATAGTAAGGTAAGATATTATAAAGAGACACAAACGATCCATGCCAGGGCTTACCTGCTGATACTGTTCTTCATTTAAACCTGCACGCTTGTGGACCTCTGTTATGATCACACCTGGCCTGTAAAAACGACAATAATTATATTACAACAGTGAACAAGAAGTGCTCAAGGCGGCTCACATTCATTACATCATTACATGTGATGAATCCTCATTACTACTCAAGTAACAGGATCAATGAACTTGCCCAACAGAGTTGACTCGGACTTGCTTTGGCGCCAACTCTGAAATATAATTAGAGTGCAAATCACAAACTTGTCCACTTTAATACGTAAACCTGAACACTAAGCATTCTAGCAGAAGGAATAGAGAAGACTTCCATACCAAGAGCGACACAGCGTGTAAACTGGTCGATAGCAGACTTGGACATGCAGTACGCGAGCACTCCAGGAAACTGCAGGATGATAAGAATCACTGTGTAAAACTGCTCACTATAGAAGAAATGACAAAAACCAAAACATCCATTGCAACACTGACAATTACATAAAGTATAATAAAACAATGCGATTTTTCTTTTTTTCTTTTTTTTTAAAGGAAAAAATTAACTCACAGATCGTTGGCCGTTTACACTTGACACATTTACAATGGAGCCCTTAGTTTGAATCAAGTGTGGCACACACAAGTGTGTAAGGTGATAAACTGATCTGAAACAAAAACACAGACTAAAGGTTTTGGGCAACTTTTTGTGAAAGTTTTCCTAACATTGTTAATCAGACAGACTGTCAATGCAAAAGGCAACAGATTAAATTGGAGACAAAAACTCTTACCTGACGTTAACATTCATCACTTTGTCATACTGTGCCAAGTCGGTGGTCTCTATGGTGCCCATGGCGAGGATTCCTGCACTGTTAACAAGAACATCCAGGCGCCCAAAGTGAGCGATGGTGTCTTCAACCGTTTTCTTTACCGTGTCCTCATCAGTCAAGTCTCCTGGCACCAAGAGTGGCTGACAATACCAAACAAACACGTACACAAAAAGTATAAAGCAATTACTGTATTTTATATAAAGTAAGTTAATTCTACTGTCTTCCTTTCTTCCTTATAGATCTGATATTAACAGGTTAAATCTCCCATGCTGCTCCCTTCCTGTCTCCTCTTGCATCTGTTCTTAAAGGTGCTAACCTCAAAATAATCTAAGCTACTAATTGATTACATACAGCTACCCTTTACCAGCATTACCAGTCATTTCCTCAGGCAAGCATACCATATTAGATGCACTCATAAGGTATACTCTTACTGGTTGCAATCCTGCAATGATGGGTTGCCCCAGCAGTGATAAATGGTTTTGTCTAAGGTTCTCTATTGGTAGTGCCTTTCCGGTAATAGCCAAGCTGATGTTTAAGGACAGTTATAGTCAAGAACTACCCAGATTTTTATAGATTGTTTTTTTTGCTTTAGTGTTTACTGAAACATTAAACTTGTGTCCAAAACCACACCCAGTTGCCTATACTAACAGTACAATACTACCATATACAGTATAATTAAGCAATGTCACATGAGAAGGAGTGCTACTGAATATCACTCTGGCTGCACCTTTGTGTCTACAACACCATCACGGCCATGTTGATATTCAGTACAACAGCACGCCTCTCGTGTGATATTGCTTTTACACGACAAACACCGGAACTAACTGATCACATACTACGTGTAGCCAAAAGGTAAGGGAATAAACCATGGAGGTGGTGTACAGTCCTGTAAATCTAACAAGTTCCTCAACAATGCATCAAATCACAAAGCAACCTGGCAGTGTTCTTTATTTTCCTTTGGTCACCAAATATGAATCCAATAGAACACCATGGGGATGCAGCAGTAGGGGAAATCCGCAACATGAAAAATCTACATGAATTGTGAGATGCACTCCCGTCAACATGGACTAGAATAGCAACATTTTGAATAAGCCATGCCATGCTGTTTTGAGGGCAAATAAGGGGAGCCCTCCTTTGTTTTAGTATAACGTCCGCTAAAAAAGTTCTTGGTGACTGTACAGTATGTTTTAATATTATTATTATTATTCTAATAGACGACTGTTAAAAATCAGGAGCGCTCTATTACCCTCAGCACTTCTTACTTACTAACCTGGGACAGACTTCAAGTCTATCTTATTCAGCCACAAGGACAAAGCAGTTACAAGAAGAGGAATCAGAGTGAACAAACAGCAAGGCAGTTATAAAATGGACTAGTAAAAAATAGGGATGTGAATCACCTCTTGATACGATATTGCCACGATACCTCTGTGCCGATTCGATTGAAATTGCAATTCTATAAGTATCAAGATTGTATAAATATCCTGATTCAATATTACATTTTCCCCTGATTTTGTTAGAATTTTAAACCTTTAAAAACGTTTAATGATTAATTAAATGTAGCGGGCTTCTTATAACATTCCTTTTCTAACCTAAAAATCAAGGGAGGCATTTACCAATACAAAATAACTGCAAACGCAACAGTTTAACTTTTAACTTCTAAATTAATAACATTCTAACAAATAATTTACTCCGACCACACTGGTTGAAAATGTTTAAATAATTCAGGGAGCACTATGTGTAGTATTATAAAGAAAAACCGCCTTAAACATTTCCAAAGTCTCAAGAATCAACTCAACAGTGAGTGTGCGGGCTGAGTGACTACAAACGGGCTTCTAACACACGCACTTTTTGACTTATTGCCGCTCAAGGTGTTGTGAGACTGATGTAGGTGTGCATGATGAGTGGGTTTGAGACTAATTTGTTCACAGAGTTTGGAGAAAAAACAGATAGGAGACTTTTAATGAGCATGATTTTTGATATCAAAGCACCATAAAAACACATTTCTGTTGCACCACTCGGAAGCTTCTGCACTTGGCACAGAATTGTTTATATCTGAGGCTGATCAGCCGATCAACGTTCATGGCCAATCAAACTGAAAACCAGCCAACTCTGGTCACTGGCTGGTTTATCACTCACTCACTCACTCACCATCTGTACCACTTAATCTTGTATTCAGGGTCGCGGAAAGCCTGGAGCCTATCCCAGGAGACTTATGGCACGAGGCAGGGTACACCCTGGACAGGGTGCTAATCCATCGCGAGGCACACACACTCACAGACTCACTCACACACTACGGCCAATTTGGGAATGCCAATTAATCATGTCTCTGGACAGTGGTAGGAAACCCATCAAGCATGGGGAGAACATGCAAACTCCATGCACACAGAGACGGGACTCGAACCCAGACCCTGGAGGTGCAAGGCAACAGTGCTAACCACTACACCACCATGACTCGATGGTTTATGTCTATTATAAATGTATTATTTTTTATTGATTTTGAAGTCAGTGTGGCGATACATGAATCGCTACACAAATTTATTATTATAACTGAATATTTTTTTTCCGCCATCTCTAGTAAAAAAAATAAATAAATAAAAAGTAGGCAGGAAGTAACAGCTGGCAGAGAGTTGCTACCAGTTCGACCAGCCATATGTGCTTGAGGTGCAAAAAAAAAAAAAAAAAAAAACAGAATTTTTTTTTGGTCAGAGGAGGCCATATAGTGATGATGATGATGAAAGCAGTATAGTGTTCCTCTACTAAACAAGGTTACCTTCTTGCCTCCGCACTCCTCACACTCTCTGGCCACTTTGCTGAGGTTGTCCATGTCGCGGCCGTTGAGTGCGAGCTGAGCTCCGAGTCTGGCGAAGACACGCGCAGTTCCAGCTCCGATCCCTGAACTCGCTCCGGTGATTAACGCCACTTTGTCCTTCAGCGAGCAAACCTACGCACACACACACACACACACACACCTGACAGTGTTCTTTACACTCACAACACTTGTGCCAGTGAACACACTTGTAGAATTCATGCTTCTGATCTAAAACTACGAATAAATAAATAGCTCACATGAAGGACTGTAAAAATATAAGAGAATAACTTACATTAAACGAATCTGACGCTGCCATCGCTTATTTCCACGTTCACGAGCTTTTCACGCGCGCAACGTACGCAGGTGGGCGTGGCCACATAACGCGCGCTGCCGCGTCGCGACAGTTTATGGCCGCAAAAGGTATGCACGAGATACTGTTTTTTTCTTTTTTCTTTTATAAATTACAGTGAGAATTTACATGTTTCATATATACAAATAGACATACAAATATTAAATGAAACTAAATAACGTATAGAGATAGAATGTGTTCCGGGTCAAAAACAAAAGTCCTTAAATCTGTTTTCCTTAAATACATATGTTAAAGGTCTCGTTAAATGAAAAATGAACTTGAAAGCAATAGTTCATATTAAATAAGTATTTTTTTTACTTATTAGATGAAATATCAATTATTAAATAAAATAGTATATTATTAATGTTATTAGTAATAATAAATTAATAACTTTCTAACTAGTGCCAATTAATCATGAATAATAGTAATTAGCAATTATATGAATAATTATAATAATAATAATAGTAAATAGTAATAATAGTAATTAAATAACTTACATAACTATTTAATGTACAATATTAATGTATACCTTGTGTTTTGTTTGCTATGTAGCAGTTCCAGACCTGGACATTTGTTGTTCAGAACATAATGCTGAAAATAAATTCTAAAATATGTCAAATAATATGGAATACATATTATTTGGGGAAAAGTAAAGGCACAAAACCAAGCTAAAATATTATTTGTCACATACATGACCATATGCAGTATGATATGCAGTAAAATGCTTATATGACTGTTCATGACCTAAATTTACGCAATTACATTTTACAATTACAAAGTTTGCAATAGAAAAATAATTAAAATATGAAAAGTATCATTTTATTTTCTCCATTTCTTAACCCTGTATGACCTTAAAAAGAAGGGTGATGTTAAGTGCAAAAAGACATTGCGCCTCACACCTCCAGGGTCTGGGTTCGATTCCCGCCTCGGGTGGGGTCTGTGTGCGTGGATTTTGCATGTTTTCCCCATGCTTAATGAGTTTCCTCCGGGTATTTCGGTTCTTCCCAAGTCCAAAGACATGCAGTTCAGGCTCACTGACGTCCCTAAATGGCCACAGTGTGTAAATAAGCATTTGACTGTGTGTATGTGTATGCATGAGTGTGTGCACTGTGACGGATTGGCATCTTGTCAATCTATGTACCCGGCCTCACGCTCCAAGTCTCCTGGGATAGGCTCCAGGCCGCCTACAATCCTATATACAGGATAAAGCTGTATAGATGATGGGTGAGTGAGTGAAACTAAGAACAATAAATAGCATGGCATTCATTTCTATAAAATGCAATTAAAAATTATTATAATAATAAAAAAAATCTTCAGACCTCATTTTATACATTATTTATTGAAATTACATAAAAATAGATGCATATTTACAATCCCTGTTTGCAAATAACAAACAGATAAACATACACATACATGAAACACAAAGCTTTAAAAAGGTCCCCAAGTGTTCTGTACAAACATTAAATCACATCAATATTAAAGGGCCGCCATTATGAATCATCATGATGCACAGAGTGTTAACCAGCAAATGGGTTTGCGTGAATAGTCACATCCTTTATGTGAACTTCAGTCAAAGGCCGAAACGTCTTCTCATGAACGGGGAGTTTCTCCAACTCATCCAGAGCTTCCAAACCATCTATTATTCTAAGAAAACAAGGCAAAGTGAATTAATGCCCTTCACAATATGGTGTACAACTGATTTAACAAACAAGACAGTGACATACTTTCCAAACACGGTGTATTTCATGTCCAGATGAGGCTGTTTGGCGTAAGTGAAATAGAACTGCGATGCATTGGTATTAGGTCCATTATTTGCCATCGCCACCACTCCCCTGACATTGTGCTGCCCCAAAACAAAAACAAAGCACATTAAACAAATGTCTTCTTTAGATATGCAATAAAAAAAATACAAAAAAATAAATAAATATAATATATATATATATATATATATATATCCTCATTTTTTTTGGCTTGTCACCATACTTTTAAGTGTTCACTATATTCATCTTCAAATTTTCTTCCCCAAATACTTGTTCCTCCTTTTCCTGTACCTGCAGAGATAAAGACAGTAAGACAGAGATAAAACCAGGAGCATGTAAAAGAGAACTGCTCGGTAACACAATCTCAAAAATATGAACTCAGTTTAAATATATAAACAAACATACCAATTTTGGAAACTATTTTTAGTTTTCCTACAATTCTGTGACAATTTATCACAGATAATTATTATAATAATTTTTTATTAGTGTCCTTGCTTACTCATGCTCATACCAGGGGCGTTTAAATCAAACCAGGACTTGTGGAGAATTTTTTTTCCTGAATAAAGACGTAAAATCGACTGACATTTACAGAAGACCTCAAGCACAGTACGGTGATGAGACTCTTCGATGCAGTAAACCACTTGATTGTTGCAAGAAGGCTGTTAAAGAAGCCTGTATATCCATGAATGATGATCCCAACCCTTACAAAAAAATACTATCCACCTTTTGCTATGTTTGCACATACAGTATGTTTAAAAAATATTTCGATTTCTCTCAGATGAGAGAGGAAATGAGGCCCCCTGTGACAGGATTAAGCGGTGTAGATGATGAGTGAGTGAGTGAGTGAGTGTATTCTCCCCCCCACTCTCATTAAAAAAATGACATGATGTTTACCTGTGGGGTCTCCTGTCTGGACCATAAACCCCTTTATGTTTCGATGAAAGATGCACCCATTGTAGAAACCACTGGCACACAAGGCTAGAAAATTCTGTAAAATGATCACAGTACAGCTAAGAACATGAATAAATAGTTGAGTACACAGACATAAGTACAGTACAGAGACCTTGAGTACAGAGACGTTACACTTTAGCTTTGCTGCTGATGTATCATGTTCTAGATATCTTCCTGGTATTTCGTACAATTAAAGAATAAAACAATCGGTTTACATCACATTAAAGACTGTGAATAAAACTGTTACAGACAGAGTGTGAATGTTTTTTCCCCACCTCTGAGGTTTTTGGAGTCCTCTCACAGAACAGCTCGATCTTAATGTCCCCGAGGTCTGTGTGCAAAGTGACAGACTGAAAAGAAAAGAAAAAAAATGGAGCATCAGTAAGGTTACAGACTTATTTTACGTTGATTACTTGGTTGTAATACTCATTATACTGTAACAGTACAGTGAGGCAGGCAGGAGACTGACAACATTGTAAATAAAGCAACTCGCGGCAAGGCAGTTTGTGATAACACTTAATATCTAACATGGATAATACAACTTTAAACACCGACTAATGAAAAACACACTAGTAAAAAATATTCGCACCATTGTAAACAGATTCCCTCCACTTGGTTGAACGTGCCGGCGTCGGTGCCGCGTTAAAAGCGCTCCGGAAGAAAACGAGTAATAATCTTTAGTTCCTGTTCTTTTCCCTGACCGCGTTTGTTTACTGCCACCTCGTGGTAGCGTGTATCACAAACACGCACCACGCAATGTGACACACACAAAGCAGGGCTATTCAGGGTGTAATTCACCAAAAACAGCTCAACTCACCCACAGAACCTGGTCATAAATAGATTCAGCTGTGTTAGAGCAGAAGATTCAGCAAATTGTGTTGAACACTGGAGCTCCAGCACTGGAGTGGTAGATCCCTGACTTACAGCATACACACTGGAAATCTAGTTTATACATCATTGTGCTTTCCTTTAAAAAATGCTTTTATTAGACTCCCTCATCTAGACGGGCTTCATACTCTACCAGATCCTAAGAACACTATCACTTATTGTTTGTTGGTTCCAATGTGATAGATGAGAAGGTGAGTTTTCATTCATTCGCAGACAGCGAGAGGAGCTCATCCTATCACCTGGACTTCTCAGTACTTTGTGGATGGTGGCTCAACTCAAGCCAGACTAGTTCGATATGTGCTTTCAGGTAGTTAGGTGTGTGTGTGTGTGTGTGTGTGTGTGTGTGTGTGTGTTTGGCTTTGTGAGCAAGAATTGATGTTTTTAATCTACAGGAAGTTAGTGGAGAGTGAATCATGCGTAGAATTGTGAAAGGTTTTCGCCCGCTTTCTGAATTAGAATTTTTGCTTGCACATTCGTCACACTTAAATGATTGGTTTTCTGCCACGAAGATTGGTGGCACTGGTCAAATGGAATGCCTCAGGCTGTGGCAGCTTTTGTAACTCACTGCTGGTATACAGGCCCATGAAAAAGTATTTTCCTCCTTTTTTTAAACCCGAGTAAATACTAAATGCAGTTTTTAAATGATGATTTTATTAAGGGAGAAAGCTGTCCAAACCTGACTGACTTTGTGAAATAAATAAATAAATAAATAAAAGAACCTAGAATAACATCTAAAGAACCGAAGGCCTCACTTACCTCAGTTATGGTCAGTGTTCATGATTCAACAATAAGATTGAGACTGGGCAAAAATAGCGTCCATGGGAGAGTTCCAAGACGAAAGCCACTACTGACCAGAAAGAACACAAGGGCTTTCACGTTTCGCATTTGCTCAAATGAATTGTCCCCAAGGCTTTAAGGCAAATATTCTGTGGACTGATGAGACAAAAGTTGAACTGTTTGGAAGGTGTGCGTCCCGTACCGTATGGCAGTTAAACATGGTGTGGTGGTAGTGTGATGGTCTGGGTAGTGTAATGGTCAGCTTTAGGACCTGGATGGCTTGCCATAATTGCTGAAACCATGCGCTATGCCAAAAAATGTCCAGTCACCAGTTTGTGACATCAAGCTCAAGTGCACTTGTGGGTTATGCAGCAGGACAATGATCCGAAACACTCCAGCAAGTCCAATGTGGCTGAATTAGAGCAATTCTGGAAAGAAGAGTGGGCCAAAATTCCTCCACAGCGATGTGGAAGAGTCAATGCCATTTAACTCAAATGCTTGATTGTAGTTGTTGCCCCCAAGGGTGACACAACTGTTTAATAGGTTAAGGTGGCAGTAACTTTTTCAGATAGGGCCAGGCAGGTTTGGGCAGCTTTTTTCCATTAATAAATGAAACTGCCTTTTATATTTACTCTAGTTATCTCTGTGTAATACTTAAATTTGTTTGATGATCCCAATCATTTAAATATAACAACCTTGCAAAAAAAATAAAAATAAATAAAAATAAAAATCAGGACGGGGCAAATACTTTTTCATGGCACTGTAATTGTAACATGGGGTGTCATCTACAGTGGTCTGATGGCTTCTGCCAGGATGACATGGCATACTATAACTGTACTGGTAAACTAGTCATCAGGGGAAGTTAATGCTTTCTGAATTACTCATTTAAGGACAGAAATACGAAACAATTAATTTCATTACATTTGAGTTTATTAAATTTCAGTCACTGGGAAAGACACATTGTAATTAATGAGTAATTAAACAGTCTAGAATGTAAAGATCCACACATTAATGCCAGATAAATAAAACAAAATCTAACATTTAAACTAATATTGTTAGAACACTAGTTGGTGCTGTTTTGGCAAATCAAACCCAGATTTATATTTGTGCCAACTAACAAGGACCTGTGTCAAAGTGGAAGAGCAAAAATACTTAGGGTTATAGAACATTGTACAAGAACTTATATTGCTTTTTGATAGCTAGAGAAACTGGCCACACTGCAATAAACTGGAAGTGGCCTAAAATTATACAGATTCAAATGCCATTATTATTTGTGTTTAAGTGTCTAACACTCCATGATTACACAGAAAGTTTTCAGGGGATGTGAATAAACCATTTTGGAGCTGGCACTCTGTATGCCTTTATGCATTTCACTAGAACCAATATAGTATGTTTAGAGAATATAAGCCTAGATAATGGTATTTAAGAAAACACTGAGCAAAATATTAGTTAAAAAAGAAAACATTGTACATGAAAAAAAAAATCATAAATAGAAACAAGTAGTCAAATACCCGGTGTTAGAAATGGCATTGCATGAATATAATTTACTTAATCGTTTAGGGGGAAACAGGTTTATGAACCAGTCACTATGAAACTGACTGGAATTTACCTGAGTAACACTTTACACTGTTAAACGCCATAGGGAACTGAGGAGTGCAGCATAGGGAAGTGCAGCAGTGAGGTAACATAATGCACGACTGGAAAAGTTATGAAAGAAACAGCTTAACTTGCTACACAAAAAAAATCAGTGCTACATAATCTACAACATTCATTCTAATAAAGTGGATCCTAACAAGTTTAAATAAAATGTACAAAAGCCAGCAGAGCACATGGCACTTCACAAAATGTTTCTGATTGTCTCATCAGCAGTGCATTTTTCTTCATTATGACATTAAAATGATATGTTGTGACAAAAAAAAAAAGGACGTGAAGTGCAACATGATGTGATACACTGAACATGCACACAAAGTAAAAGAGGAACAAAGCCTCTGCTTGACAAATTGCCCTTCAATGTTGTACAATAATTATGAATATTATTATTATTATTATTATTATTAATAACTGACACTGAAAAACAAAATGCAATAATAAAACTACATTTTCTTCTGCAAGAAATCATATTCATCTACATACACAATATATGGCAGAAACACGTGTGTGTACAGGAACGCTCATGAGTATGAGTTTCAGCATGTTTGTCGTATTTGCATCATTAAATCTAGAGTTGTAAACATGCAAACACTCTGATAACACTTTTACAGTACACCGAATACTGACCCGAGTCTCACAAACTATAGCGGAGACAGAAAACACACATAAGGACATCGGCAGGACAAAGTGGTGCATTTTACATCACAAATACGAACAGTGTATGAACTTGTGGCTCGACTGCTGCTTTTTAAAGAATGGAGGTTTCACTGCAAGAATGATTCATGTTAAACATGTTTAACCCTGTGGTATTAAACCCCTTTAACATAGCAGAACATCTGACAATTACAGTGTTAAGATAGTCGGGATATATTAAGTCTTCACACACACACACACACACACAAATGTATCCACAAACACTTACTTCTTGCATGCATGTAGACTGAGTAACATAATAATAAAGTTATAATATTTCCTATTAGCAAAGTGTATCACATATTTTTAAATTGCAAATAATATTGCAAATCTGATAACCCCCCCCTACTTGACTTAGATGTATATTTTTAAACAGACCTCCAAAGGTAATAAAAGTGTAATTATCGTTCACAATCAGGACCATAAAGTGCTCATGACACATTCATTCACCAAAGGTGTAAGTGTGCACTCATTTTCAATGAAATATCACCACCACAGAGAATAAAGACAAGCTGCACTTTGTTCTTTTTTTTTCTTGCCTCAACTCATTCTGAATCCAGGCACAGAAAAGCCCAAAGAGCTTGGTGCTTTCAATGCTTCCAGCTTTACTTCACAGCAGTCTGCTTAATGCCACGTATTGTTTCCTTCATGCTATTAACCAGGGGTGGAAAGTAACATCAAATGCACTCTCATTACAGTACTTGAGTACATGGTTTACGATGAGAGTACTCACTTTCGTATAATTAACTCTATTATTTATATATAATTATTCTTCATCTTTGCTGTTACTTTTGAAATCATAACAGAGTAAAAAGATGATAAAAAATATTGAATTTAAACGCAAAAAGACCAATGAAATGGCAGTAGGTGCAAATTGTATCTGAATTGTGTGAAGTGTGTATCTGAAATGTGAAAATGTGAAATGTGTATCTGTGTCAGACGTTATTATTCGAAATGTATTAGCGATGTATTTAGAGACCTACAGATATGCAGCAACAAAAAATAAATTGATAAAAAAAATGCAATAAAAGCTGACTTTGTTAAGGAGCATGTTCTTAACATACTGTAGATAAGCCTCTGTGCATGATATCAGAATCTAATGGTGCATACAGCGGAATAGTTTCGGAATAGTTAGCCCTTGTTTTTTTTACATTCACCCTATTCTAATTTCTAATTAACGGAATTGGTAATATGGTGTAAAAAAATGCATTATGACTCTGAAATTTCCTGATGACGATTTTACATTTCCTCCTGTGAGTTATTACTAGAGTCGCAGTACTTTTACTCTTTTACTTTTACTTATAATTTGTACTCTTTCCACCGCTGGTTATTAATAAACTGCTGTTTATTAAGCCCTGCTCTACGACACCAAGTGCCCCCCCCCCCTGCTGCCCAATACAGCTCTGGATTCAAATACAGCAGTATGTTTCATGAATGTGTTGCTTTCACGCTGCTTCTTTTTCAGCCCTCCAGAGCTGCTCTTTGACCTCGGTGGGAAGGGTATTGAAAATGGCCTCCTCGACGATCAGACCGCTGCGCTTCAGCAGTTTACACTCTCCCAGCTCTACAGGGAGACACTCGAGCCCGTTCCCTCTGAGCTCCAGCTGCGTCAGGTTGATCAGCTCGCCGAAACGAGAAGGCAATGACTGCAGGTAGTTATTCCCCAGGTTCAGTGTGCGCAGCTTCTTACACTGGAACAGCTCAGGCGGAAGCTTCTCAATCTGCAGAGAAAGCAAAAGGGAGGAGAAACGAATTAAGAGTACAATACATATACAGAACAACACAAGGGATAAACAATTAACTGTAGAGTAAGAACAGCAGAGAAAGCATATGTTTTTACAATGCTGTGCATGTGTGTTTTATTTAATATTACCAAATATAATAAATCCTTTTAATTTAGTTCTATGTTGTATCAAAGCCATTATGGCTGCCAGTTGAACTGGTTCCCCTTGTATTTATTATTTACAGTATGTGACTGCTGACAAAAGCAGCAAGAGGAATTCTAAAGAGTATAGGGCCAGATTTTCTTTTCACGTTCAGCTAAATGTTTCACACTGCAGATGAATAAAGACCAAAAGCAACTTTTAAAGCAACCCAATTTAAGTAAAACGATTTTAAGATAAAAGGAACTAGAATTGCCCATAATTCACATGCTGAATGTAAAACTGAAGGAATGCAAAACATGCCATACTGTTCTTTTTCTCATGTAGGATAATTCATTTATTCATACTGTAAATACATTCCCAGTAAGAGTACTCTAAATCAAATTCAAATGTTTTACTGTGGCTAAGAGTATCATTACTGTACTGTGTTTAAAGTTTTACTCCTACATTCACATGAAGTCCTGGTATGACTCGAACGTCCTTCGTACATTATTAGGCTTATTTGTTTCTGAGTAAATCAGGTTTGGATTTGCACAAAATAGGCTAATAACTAGGAGAACTCAACAATAAACACAATCTGTACTTTTCTTCACCACAACTAAATTTACAACAGTGGACAATGCGTTTTACAGAACCCCTTTGGAAAACTCTGCTCTACGAAACTGATCTGAAAATAATACAGAGGTATTCTGACTCACCCTATTGGCAGTGACAGCAAAATACTGAAGATTCTGAAGACATCCGATGTCAGCTGGGATGTTTGATAGATTGTTGTAACTTAAATCAAGAAACCTCATCTTACGGCAGAAAAACAGCTGACTTGGGATTTTCTCGATCTTGTTCCGGTTCAGGTAGAGCCGCTCGAGGTTGGTCAAAGTGCCTATTTGGATGGGGATGTATGCGATCTTGTTGTACCACAGTTTCAGGCATACGAGTCGATGAAGATGCTGAAAGCTGATAATCTCCTCGATGGTCTTCAGGTTGTTGTCCTTCAGATCGATCTCCTGCAGGTTGTGCAGGCTAAAGATGGAATGAGGGATGCGCTCCAGGTCGCAGCGTATGAGCTCCAGCTCCGTCAGATTCACCATCTTCTTCAAGCTATTAAGGACCATGAGTTTGGTGCCCTCGTTGTTGATGGAGAGCTTTTGCAGGTGCATTCCGACGTCGGTGATAACCTGTGGCAGTTTGGTCAGGTTGCTCTTCAGTCTAAGAACCTTGAGACCTTTTAGCTCTCGCAGCCCGTCAATCACAATGTAGCGATTGTTGTCGGCACTGAGGTTCCCTGTAAGCTGCAGCTCAGTCAGGTTCTTTAGACTGTAGATCCACAGAGGTATTTCCTTGATGTCAGTGAATTTTATGTGCAAGGATTTTAGGTTCTCTCTTAAAAATGCAAGTGCTGGTGCTTCTATTTTAGCCGGGGTGTGGTACAACCACATCTCTCTCAGGTTTATGAGCTGGGCGATAATCGGGGGGATGGTGACATCGGGGATAAGCTCCAACTTAAGAACTTCCAGCTCCAGCAAGTCGAAGACTGTATCTGGGATTCCACTAAGCATAAACAGATGCAGCTCTAACTTATCTTGAGAGTTCTTCGTGATTCTCTGTCGAAGCTTGTCCAGGGTCCACTCGTTGTTGAGGTTAAGCTGGCGAAGTTTGTTTTCGCTGACTTCTGATAGGAAGACAGCGAAGCGCTTTGAGTAGAGGGGATCATACTGGTCGATCATGTGCAACATGAAGGCGAAGTCATTCTTCACGTCTGGAATGTCACTGTAGCTGCTCTCTTCTCTGATCGACTCAAAGGAGTATTTCTTAAGGGAGCGTCGGAGCATCCAGCTGAGCGTGTACATGCAGATCATCCCATAAACAACAACAAGACTTATGTAGAAGCATGCCAAGATTTTGAAAAGTGTGGCAAGCGGATGGGCACAATTAAACATCTGGTAACCTGTAAGATTCTCAATATCCACACTGCAATCAACGCTGAACTGAATATTGTGGACATAGTAACCAGTGTAGCAGATGATAAGGATAAATTTAACAACTTTGATAATTGTTTGTCGGATGTAAAGCCTGTAGACAATGTCTCCTTCCTCGACATGAAGCCTAAATTTCTTAACCTTTTCAAACAGCGCCTTAGCCTGCTCGCCCTCTTTTTTGTCCAGCACGCCATTCTCAGAGTGGTCGACAATCCCCTGCTCAAAGCGGGACTTGGTGGTGGACAGCATGGAGACACTGGCTTCCACATCCTCACTCACATACGATGCCTTTTTGTCGATTGAGCCGTTCATTTTCCCTAGAGCTTTAGGATCACTTTCCTCGACCACTGTCTCAGACAATGCTCGAGTGGTCCATGGAGAATCAAAACACTTCAAAAGAATGGAGACAAAATGTTCCAGTTTGGAACTGGTCCAAGGGAACTTGAACCAAAAGTTACTGCAGGCCAGGAAGATCAGTGTGTGCAGCAGCACCAAATATGGGAAATACTTAGCGAACCAGTGAAGCTTGTTTTCATAGCACACGGCATCGACGTAGTTGTACTGGTGTCTGTCAAGGTCGTAACGGATTCCCTGGGGCTCATAGGCAGCCTCGAAATACTTTCGACAGGTTTCATTTACCACCCATTTGCAAGGTAGGCAGATCATCTTATCCTGGGTGACTTGCAAGGTTCCTCCAAACACTGCGATCATCAGCATCACGACAGACAGATAGTCTGTGAATACGTCCCACCATGGCTTCAAAATACGGTACGCAGGCTGAGTATCCACAAAGTACCGCAGCTCCGTGATGGGAATCATTGTTTATCTGAAAAATTCAAAGTAATAAATTAATACATAACGACAGAACCTTCTCTTTCACTTGTATCTTGATAGGATTTGATTGAATAAAAAATAAAGCAGCTTTACCAGAGGATTGCGAGTCTCTGTTCTGGCTTCATGTGTAAGAACAAGGCTCCACCAAGAGAACAATTTGGCTTTCTTGTCAGCTATTATTAACCGCTTCCGCTAATAACACTCAAGAATTGTCTCTTCTCGCTATGGAAAGCGAGTCCATGACCCCAAAGTTCAGATCCTGTTTGTCTTTGGGAGGGGCAGGGGCTCAGCAGTGGCTCCTCTGTGCGCCGTTATGTTACCTAACAGCGCACATGGTCAGTCAGGAATCTGCACTCATCACAGGCCTGCGTGTCAGGATGAGGCACAGATTTCCTGTCGAGATAAACGGCACAGTAACGCGTCAACACCCCCAGCAAAGCTCAATTTACTGAAAGCAGATTTAAAAAAAAACTATCTACTCATCTCTCTCTTTAATTACGTACGTATATTTATATACATGTTGTTGTTTTTTTTATTACTATCTATCCATCCCTCTCTTTCTCTCCGTATGAATGTTCCACATATTTAATTAGATCTATCTACAGTATGAATGCTTGTGTAAATGTTAAAAAAAATCTATCCATCTTCCCCTCACTGTTTGTACGTACTCTGTCTATGTATATATGACTGTTATATACAGTTCTGTGCAAATGTCTAGAGCCCTCCCTCATCGCTTCATAGTTTTTTTTTTCCCAAACAACCAGACATTCTTGTATTTTAAATTTAGTTTTGAGAAATAGTTCTCCAGGCTCCCTGAATTTTTTCTTCTTCAGTCCAATCCCTGTACATGACCAGATTCAGAATTATTCAAGCATAAAAAACATCTAACTTAAACCCAGGCATGAACCAGTGAAAAAAAGGTGCAGATGATCAGGCAGGTGATTAGTATACTGGTGATGCTGAATACTTGGAACAGACTAAAGGGGAAATGAGGTCGCTGTTCTGGTTGTTAAATGAACAATAAATGTTTTAATTGTATGTTTAGGCACTTTGCAGCCTGTCACTGTAAAACATTTCTTACTATTCCTTTAACTAAATCTACATCATCTGATTTGATTAAAATCAGAAATGAGGGGCGGCTGAAGACTCCTTCCTTGTATAGTATTTTTCAATCTCATGTCAGAAGAAATCAATATGAAGTTGTTTACATTTTATACAACTGACAAATCATCTCTCTCTTCATATACTGTGAAACGGAGGAGCGGCGGGCCGACCAAACTTACACCAAGAGCACAACAACAACTCGTCCAAGGAACTCAGAAAAACATCTAAAGATAAAGCTCTGTGTTCATGATTCAACAATGAGATTGAGACTGGGGGGGGCATGGTATTGATGGGAGAGTTCCAAGGCGAAAGCCACTACTGACCAAAAAGAGTTTGCTTCACATTTATCAAAAAAACATCTTGATTATCCCCAAGTCCTTTGGGGGCAAATATTCTGTGGATTCACGAGGCAAATGTTAAACTTTTTGGAAGGTGTGAAAAACTAACAGCGTTTCTCAAAAAGGACATCATACCAACAGTTAAACATGGTGGTGGCAGTGTGATGGTCTGGTGCTGCTTTGCAGCTTCAGGAGCTGGAAGACTTGCCATAATTGATGGAACTATGAATTCTGCCCTCTACCAAGAGAATTACCAATTGTCTACCAAGGACAGTGCATGACTTCAAGCTCAAGTGCACTTGATGTTATGCAGCAGGACAAATGATCCAAAACATACCAGCAATTCCACCTCTGAATGGCTCAAAAACCAAAATTAAGGTTTTGGAGTGGTCTAGTCAAAGGGCCTTAAACAGACCGTTTATGCTCGAAAACTCTCCAATGTGACTGAATTAAAACAATTCTGTAAAGAAGCCAAAATTCCTCAACAGCGATGTGAAAGACTCATTGCAGGTTATCACAAACACTTGATTGGAGTTGTTGCCACCAAGGGTGGCACAACCCGTTATTAGGTTTAGACGGAAATTACTTTTTCAGCTGGGGCCAGGCAGGTTTGAACAGCTTTTTTCCCTTAATAAATCATGTCATCATTTAAAAACTGCATTTTGTATTTAGTCGGGTTATCTTCGTGTAATATCAAAATATAAGATCTGAATCATTTAAGTGTGACAAAAAACAAACAAACAAACAAACAAAAAAACAGGAAGGGAAACACACACACACACACACACACACACACACACTATCCATCCTTTTCTCTCTCTCTCTGGGCTGTTTACTGAAACCCCTTTCCTTACACTTAGCCTTTGGTTCTCAGTGTAATATGATAAATACACAATAACTAGCAAGATAAATTTTAATATTGGTTTTAAAAAAAAGTACAGATCAGCCCTAGATTACATTTACACTGTACGTTAAATATTTATTTTTCCATAAATAAAAAAATATATATATATATTCACAAAGCTAGCATCCTCACAATTAGCCAGGACACTGAGACTAGATGATTTAGCAACATGTAGCTACAGG
Source organism: Clarias fuscus (assembly GCA_030347435.1). Classification (NCBI taxonomy): domain Eukaryota; kingdom Metazoa; phylum Chordata; class Actinopteri; order Siluriformes; family Clariidae; genus Clarias; species Clarias fuscus. Next base: position 13,322,736 of record CM059208.1, on the reverse strand, counting down.
ATGCTACCTCGCTAACCCGCAAGTCCCACCCAGAGCGTTCCATACAGAGGTCCAGTCCTAATAAATCACTTTACACTGAATAAACAGAAACATGAAGCAATAATCAATCTTTTCATTAAAAAAAACATTAAGGATTTTAAATAATTCCCGGGACAGTTATCTGAACACATTCTGCATTAACACCGCGCTGGACTGGACAGGCTGATAAAACACTAGAGTACTAGTAGACTTGGTGTTAGTAGGTTAGTGTGCGGTTTGGGACACAGCCGACCCCGATCAGCCACAAGCTCTCACTGTGATCCTGTCACTTTACTCTTCAACATCATACACATTTAAACACGCTGAAGAAATTAGCAGTACACAAAAGCAGCAGTACATAATAGTATTAAAGACTTACCGGGATTTGTATTTTTGATTATCATATTTGGTAAAATTACACCATTGTAGGAAAAAAAATCCCCATTCAGATTATTTGTCCTTTAGGAGGTAAAAAGGCACCGCTGGAGACGAGAATAAACTGGAAGCAACCGCTCTTGTTTTCTGTTCATTGCAGTTTCACCACCAGGTCCCTAGGGGGAGAAGTAGAGTCTAAAAACCCTCGTGTGCCTCTAAACGACAATAACACACTACCGCCACCGTGTGACCATAAAAAGCAATAACAACACTTATTGTCTATACCGGGGGTGGCGAACCTGTTTGCCATAATGAGCCAAAAAAAAAAAAAAGATTATCACTGCATAGAGCTACACAACAGATGTGCAAACAACAGTACCACAACTTATACACCTAATTACATAACACAATAGTTTTTATGGATTTAAATCAGCCTATCTTCTTTTATTTGACTCAGTAAGACACCTGACAGGTCTCTGACAGGTCCCCACGATATTTTTTAGGTCTAGCTTGTATTCAGTTGTGGCTACTCGTAGCAAATTTCCCTTTAAATATCCATTTATTGCAAAATTATGTTTTGACATTTGAAATATAAATTGCAATAGTAAACACAGAACATGTGGATAGATTGAAGAGCCGCAGAAGAGCAGTGAAAGAGCCACAACCGGCTCGCGAGCCACAGGTTCGCCACCCCTGGTCTATACCGTTTATCCGGTACAGTCAAAAGTTTTGAGAATGACACAAATATTAATTTCCACAAAGTCTGCTGCAGTGCTTTTTAGATTTTTTTTTTTTTTGGTCAGATGTTACTATGGTATATTGAAGTATAATTACAAGTAGGAATCAAGTGGCAAAGGCTTTTATAGACAATTATATTAAGTTTAACTTATACTAAGTTTATGCAAAACATCAATATTTGCCGTGTTGACCCTTACTTTTCAACACCTCTGCAATTCGCCCCGGCATGCTGTCAATTAACTTTTGGGTCACATCCTGACCAATGGCTTGGAGTTTTTAAGAATTCATGGGTTTTTGTTTGTCCACCCGCCTCTTGGCGATTGCCCACTAAGTTCTCAACGGGATTAAGGTCTGTGGAGTTTCCTGGCCATGGACCCAACATTTCCATGTTTTGTTCCCTGAGCCACTTGGTTATCACTTTGACCTTTTGGCAAGGTGCTCCATCACCAAACTGTTCTTAGAAGGTTGGGAGAAGATGCACGTGGAGGATGTTTTTGGACCACTCTGTATTCATGGCTGTGTTCTTAGGCAAAATTGTGAATGAGGCCACTCCCTTGGTTGAGAAGTAACCCCACACATGAATGGTCTCAGAGGATGCTTTCCTGTTGGTATGACATGGGCAGCAAGAAGGACAGCAAAGAAGCCACTTCTCTCCAGGAAAAGCATCAGGGACAGACTGACATTTTGCAAAAGTACAGGAATTGGACTTTTAAGGACTGAGGTACAGTCAAAATTATTACTGATGAATTCCCTTTCCGATTGTTTGGGCTATCCGGAAAAAAAGCTCGTCCGGAGAAGAAAATGTGAGCACTACAGTACAATCAGTCCTGTCTCATGCCAAAAGTAAAACATCCTGAGACCATTCATGTGTGGGGTTGCTTCTCTGTCCGCGAGACACTTAACCTAACACAGTGGACCTCCCCGACCCCCCGCCCCTACATAAATATCTAAATGAAATGTAATATTTCTGTTTTTGTGTGATCGTTTGTTTATTTGTTCATTCTTTTTCAATGACCACTTTATCCTGCTTTGGGTTAAACCCAGTAAAAGCACCTGATCTCCACTGTACACTATGGCAGTGCATCATTTTGGGACTGTTTCGAAGCATGTGGCCTGCAGGCTTTTGTGAAGATTAATAGCATCATTAATTTTTGAAGTACCTGGGTATCTTAGCCAAAAACCTGGCTACTTCTTGGAAGAAGTACAGACTTTGTAATAGATGGATCCTTTAAAAAAGTTAATTCACCTAAATCAATATGGAAATCACTGCACAACACTAAACTTGTGTTATGTCATAACTTATACGAGGTTGTATCAAAAAGTTTCAAGTCTAACTCTTTGCAAGAAAGTACTTTATAGCTTATTGCTTATTTATATAATAATACTTTATTATTATCTGGCGAGTAAGGTGGGTGCAGAAGTTCTCTGACGATAATCATGCACAAGTTGCTAGATGGTTCAGACGTTTCCAGGTGGGTGTTGAACTTGTTGAAGGTTTTACTGATCTCTTGTCATGCTCCTGTGATGTTCTTCCACTCATTGCAGCGAATCATGTCAAACTTGCTGTTAAAAATCAAAGACATGGCAACAGACCTGGTCAGAACAGGACTAGTTGCACAGTTCCCGATGTACACAGGACAACGTCTTTTGGCACACTGACTGACTGAAGGTCAGTGTGCCATGTGACTTTGCATGCAGCTTATGCTGCCATCTGTTGGCTTATTACAAAACCAGACTTGAAACAAACAAACAAAAAAAAAAACAACAACAACAAAAAAAAAAAAAATATATATATATATATATATATATATATAAACCTAAGTTTACAGATGATCTCTATAAATGAATTATTTGGGAGGTCAGTCACTTTTTTTTTGCACAACATATATGGTCAAAATTGCACTTGTGTTATCTGTATAATCTCATGATACTTCTTTTTTTTTAAAGGAGGTCAATGAATTGGAAGCTGATTGTATGTACCAAATGCATACTATTACAATTAAATCGAATTAAAGTCTACCTTATGTGTAAATTTGCAAACATTGTACAGTAATTACATCATGCCAAAGCTATTTGGAAAATTTCACATATTATACGTAGTTATATGACATGCTATCATAATGGGATCCCAAAAAATGGCCACAAAATCTCTTTGTTATCACCCCATAGATGTGGTAGCACTAATTATCCAACAATGTATAGTTTTTTTTAGTTCATACCAGAGGTTACCCGTGGCTCCGCCCACACACATGCGTTTTACTCCCTAGTTCAGCTCACGGGCAGATCCTGACACCTGCATGTTTCCATTACCTGCGACCGGTGTGTGTGGTCAACTCACTGCCATTCTGTATGTTGCTCCAATGTTTTGGGAGCCCCTACTTTTGCCTGTCACTGTAGATGCATCATATGCGCCGCCTAATGTTACATTCAGTAAGGATATATATAAGCTAGATTAATTCACTTGCCAGGTGAAAAATAGAAATGTTTCAGTACTGTGGCTCCCTTTTGTTTTTTAAACCTCTAGGATCGAGGATCTATCAAATCCATCCAACGCTTAGTCTGAATCATGCTTGAAGAAACAAAACATTGTAGCATCTGCCAGCATCTCTATCAGGAGGAAGTCTCAGACTTGGGCAAACTCCCAGGCTTAATCGTTTACATTTCCCACAGCAGGAGGCTTAAACAAGGGCCACTTCATGCAGGAAGAGTGAAGGTTATGTTAACATAACCCTTTAATGCTCTTGGCCCAGCTCTGCCCTGACATAATCCTACTATACACTACCTACTCCAATGGTACAAATGATTACTTACACACTGTATAGAATATTTATTTTTTCAACGTGGGTGAGAAGACCACTAACATCAGTGCCTAAGGTATGAATGTGGGAACCTCTAAATCAATAGCTAAGGACAATGTGCCTCTATATTTCCTGTGCAGACAGTGTTATTTCCTGTTCAGACTTTTACTGTGACTAGAGTGAAAGACTCAGATGTGCACGATTTATGTGAAGGACACACAGGCATTCTCATACATGCACACAAATATGAAGTGTTAAATAAAGTATTAAATAAAGTTTCTACAGTAAGTATATGGCCAGTTTTACAGTATGCAGATTGTTGAGAACAGCAATCATTTTAAAGACTACCATTTTGTTTGCAAAGTTTTTTTTTCTCTTTTAAATGTATTTATTTATTTTGAAGATTAAATTGAGCACTGACTTACAAACAGATAAATTTTTGAACAGCTCAAAAAAATTGATATAATTTGGTTGAAAGGCACTCTCACCTAAAAAGGAATGATATCAGTAATCATATCTTAGAACCAATCTAGTACTAATGATAAATGTTGATTTATGTCAGAGAAAATAATTTAATTTAATTTTTTTATTGGTGCTCCAGATTAACACAAAGTTGACATTTTCCTCGTATTTGTATTTCTAATGCAGCTCCAAGTTATAATTAATCTTAAAACCATGCGGTATGTTTGTTTCCTTGTCATCCTTCAGTACTCATTCAATAGGCAGTATTATTTGCACCCATCCAGTCCAAAAAGTGATTGTCATTTATGCTAAACACCTCTCTCCTTTCCCAAGGCACACTCACAATAGTTCTATGCCCTGAAAGGACTCCCGATTCCCAAGAAACCAAGGAGGAAAGACTCGGGGAAGTTAAGAAAGGGGCATTAGATGTTTAAAAAAAATGCACTTTGGGTAATGGTCTATACTGAATAGAGCTTAAAATGCTTGGTGTGGAGGCATGTGCAAGAAAGTAGAAAGTTATTCATATCGAGGGCTCTATTCACAAGCATGCTTTTGATGGCTGATGCCTGTTCAGTGAACAATAACCATTCAGGCAGAGTAAATGCATTCGAAATGCATTTTATACAGTCTGGCCGACACTGTGCTTTGTACCAGAATACTGCGTTAGTTGCGGAATAAAATAAAATATTAGGATTAACAGAAGAAAGAGTGTGTTGATAATGTGATGTTGTCATGAACACTGCATCTGAATGTTAAACCAAATCTAATTCCAATTCAAATTTCCAGTATGTCCAGTGTAAATTACAATATTTGTTTTTGCAATATAAGTGCAAGTGCAATAGTATACCTGTAATTATTTTTAGAACATGAATTTTGATGGACTTTCCTACTTCGTGCACACAGGCTGCGACTACATAGTGAGCACTTGTGAACAGTTTCTTTTTTTTCCCTTAATAGCACCTTTTCTTACACAATCCATGATACTTATTGTACCAGCCCTTTGACAGCGTATAAAAAACAAGCACTTGCTCAATGTACTTTAATCATTTGCCTTTTGAGTTAGATGATGCATGTGCATGTTGAAAGCTTAAGACATACCATGAATGAACAGAGAAGGGGGTCACATTCCTTTGTTGGGGCTTACCCAACTCAGCTCCGTGGATGCGTTCAGCAGCCTGTGTGAGTGAGAGTGTGTGTGGAGGAGGGGGTTAAAGTCTGATGGCCAGCCTCACAGCTAATTAGTTCAGCTCTTGACAAAGGTGAACCAGCCACAGAAGGGGAGCAATAGCGCGAGCTTAACAGGGCTCCACACACTGCATTCAAGGCTGCAGGAGACAGGTTCCCCTCACACTTTCCCAATAAGACTGGGAGTTTGTAGAATTCGCCCAGAGTGTATATAGAGGCTTACGGGCATTGCAAAAGTTACTGCTGGACATTTGGGACATGAGAGATGACTTCCACAGTAGATTCAGATGATGACAGAGCCTTCAAAGACTGTGAGTATAATTTGTTAATCCAGAGCTGCATCTATATTACTTAATACCAGTGTTGAGTTTTATAATATTACCTATTATAGGTAATATCCCGAAGATGGAAAAATACCTGATTGAACTTTGCATTGCTGCTATTAAGTTATTAATAACATAACTGCTATTTTTAAATAATTTAACGCATTTTTAAACATGTGCATTATTTGCAAACAAAACTGAATTAGTTCAAGTGTTCTCACATGCTTGCGCAATTTCAAGAGAAATGCATTACTGTGAACAAATGTGATTTTAATTGTAATAATAATAATAATAATAATTATTATTATTATTTGCCTTTATTATTAATAATTATTAATAATAATAATAATAGAAATTCATTTTAGTCTATTATTATTATTATCAACTCTAATTTATATTTTGTACCAATAGAGGTGTGTTTCCCTAGGGTTGAAATGTCTGATAAAATATATAATTTTTTATTTTACATATGCCATATTCAGCAATGACCTCCTCAATGCTAGAATATCTCGTATTTCAAAATAAGGGTGGTGCTCTTCATGGATAGTTTTACTCAAATAAACAAAAAAGCAGACAGTGCTCCATTATAAAACAACTCTCTGTTCCTACAAATCCCTTAAAACAGTATCCAGTGTGACGGGGGTTTTTCCTCATAATATTTTCGCTGACCCTCCATGCGGGATGGATTTGATTTAAAGCATGCTGACTGCTCAGACCTTTACTTGGGGTTATAAAACACATTGAAGCCATCACACTGATATTGGTATCACTCCTGCTTTAGACTGTCATCTGCACCACACATTCGAAGCCGGAACACCTGCTTAATTGGATAAATAAGTGCTCCCTTGTGTTGATGTTGGACAGCTCTAACATCGCTGTTGAGATAAGTGACAGGCCTAAGCTGGAGGTAAATCTTTTCTGTTTGAACCATGACATCAGCTCATGGTGGCACACCTCAAGTGGAGAAATTTATCAGAGGTCTAAAACCACATAATAAAAAAGGGAAAAACACACTGGGAAAAAAAAAAATTGGAAAAATAATATTCATCCTAAGATACTTCTACTCCACAGCTGTGCTTAATATCTGTGATATACAATGTGTATATGGAATATGATGACAGTAATGTATTACAAGACATACAAAACCTTTTCAGGGATTTCTGCAAACAACTCTGTCAAGGAAGACAGAAAGTGTGAGAGAGCACACAGCAACATGTGAGAATTCCTTAAGAGCGCACTCAACTTTCCTCCCTGATGACATTTCAGCAGTAAAGCTGGCTTTATTACAAAAATCTAAACTGGACCTTACTCTGTAAATTTCACAGTGAGGTCCATTTTCATTGCTTGTCCAGTGTTGACAGAAGGAGGCCCTTTGCACCGATATAAGATTAATTTGTCTGTATTTCTGTCTCATGGCATTAAGAATTAGGATTGAGAAAGAAATATCTGATCCTGGGTCAGCATAAAACTATCCACGGTGTTTGGCACACTTTCCATTTTATGCCATTTGATGAATATCTCTAATAATAGAAGGTGAATTCTTTGGCAAGCAACACATGTTCATTAAACATATACGGATATAAAAACTCATTTCTGGCACTGCCGCTTTATAAGCTATACGTTATAAGCACTTAAATTTAAACACCTCTTACTGGTGTTTGACACGCAAGTCAGAGACTGCTAACGTTAGTAGACAGCCTTAAGTATAGGAGTCTGCTACAGGAATAACGAGTAAATTAATCATTTGGGAAGATGGGAAACTACACAGTATTGGCAGTCTTGCACTTCTCACTAAGAACAACTATTCCAAAATCTAATCAATGACAAATAAATGTGTTTCTAGTGAATGTTGTTGGAATGCTGCATCAGTTCTGGGAGCAAAAACAGGTGAATGGTGGAACACTCGAGACTGAGAACCTAGTTATCTATGAATCCATTCCCTCACCAGGACCTCCATTTATCTGCTATGTCACCTTACCAGGAGGGAGCTGCTTTGGCAACTACAAGGTAAGTGAATTGAATTCGACCACATAGTGTGCAGGAAGGCTGCCAGGCTAGATGACCTATTTCAGTGTCAGTGTGCAGAATATTTGTGGGAAATTAACCTCCAGTTGACCATTTGATGACAATTTTGGCCTTGTCAGGTGGTAATGGTGTAACGGGCATGTCTCAGTGTGGTCCTGTTCAATCAGTCGCTTCAACACTACCCCTCCAGGCAAGGAAAAGAGAGTCTTGTGTAAGAACTAGGGTTAACAGGTGGTTCTTGTTAGTCCAATTACTTCAACCTACCACACAAAATGATTTCTTTCAGCTGAGGGGGAATGCTTGAGTGAAGAGAACCTAGAATAAAAACATACAAATGGTTTCAGGTTAGTTATTCATTTTTACCATAATGTTAGGTAATATGTTTTTTTTTTTTTTTTTTGCATTTTTTATTTAATTCATTTTCTTGTCACAGCAGCTAGCAGTATCCAAATAAGCATGAGAATTAGGGGTTTTATTGTGGATTTATCACGCACTAAAACATATACAACTAATATTAAAAAGAACACTCAAATGTCGTGGTAAATACTTTAAGCCTTTCGGAGCAATCACTTAGTCTGAAGTGTAAAACATATTGCATAGTCGAGTGCCATCAGCTAATCCAGAATCCCTTGTCATGGTGTTCAGTAACCAGAGCTCCAGCTTGAGACGTCTGCTATTTAAGTAGCACTGAGGGCCAGCTGCTGCCCTTTAGAGGAACTGAGGAACACCAGGGAGTTAAAGCCAGTGTGCTGAGTTGCCTGTTTGAATACCTTTCGGCTCCTTTGATCAGCCTGTGGGCACCGGAGGCTTCCACGCCGCCTGCCCTCTGAGCGTTTCCTTTCTATGGCCTCGTTTCATGTCCGGAACGCAACAGACTAACGCCATAGAGAGGCTTTCTTTAGCCTTCAGATCAAAGAGACCACACCACAGCAAGCCTTGATAATTCCTGTTTTTTGTACGTATTCTTTATTCGGCATTATGGCAAGGGGTGGTGTAGCTCACAGTTCGAGTTTTTAGCATCGATAACGAGTGATCTCAGCTCAGCTTGGCTGCCTCCAAACTTGCTCTGATCCCTGATTCCATTTTCTATGATAGTTTATGATACATGTATGATTATCACATGATCTTATTTGAAATGTAATAATGAAATACATTTTTTTTTGCTCTATCTTTCCTATCTGTCTCTTCATATTAGTATTGCTATACAAAGGCAGAAGCCAGGCGTGACGCAGCTCGTGTTGCTCTGATGAACTCAACATTCAACGATATGCCCTGTCGTCGTATCACTCCAGAATTCATTACCCACAGCATAGAGGAGGCCGCCGCCACCACCAGTGTAAGACAACCCAACTCTTCATCTTCACGTCATGGTTTAAAATAAAATATCATTCAAATCGAGGTTTAACCAAAAAATAATCCAATATTTGGATTTAACAATCGCCGTGTTCTAAACAGATTTTTGGCTCACTTTTTTGGCAAGGTTTCCAGTCCAGTCCCTGTACCTGACCAGTTGCATCGGAATGTTTTTTTTGTTTTGTTTTTTGTTAAGCCGCACAGTGACCTATGAATCATTCAAGTACAAAAACCATGTTACTTAAGTCAGGGACCAGTGAGAAACAGGTGCAGATGGTGACAGATGATCAGGCTGGTGATTAGTACACTGGTGATGCTGAATGCTCAGTGATTCAAACAGATGAAAAGGGAAATTCTTTTTAGGCGTAACAGTAAAACACATTTGTTCCACATAGTTTAATATCCATCATTTCATTTCATTTCATTATAAAAATTAATGAAAGATGAATATACACAGAAGTGTATCTACTGTATATATACTATATATATATATATATATATATATATATATATATATATATATATATATATATATATATATATATATACATACTTCTTAATTCCATACCAGTTATAAGAAGTTGAGGAAATATCATAATCATTCACTGCACTAAATGAACATTCACTCACTCTCTATATTTAAAGTGGACTGTTCATGTAGGCCAAATTAGCCAGGAGGCATGCAAATGATTCCAAAACCTACAAAAATCCACCACTAAGAAGTTCTGTCTCTTATACTCCTAATGGACTTCCCAGCTCCCCTGAAACTTGCCAAGCTTTACAATCAGTGTGTCTGTGTGGGTGTGTGGTCTCTCTCTCTTCACCCTACTGCCATTTCTCATGTTTGGTCTAAGTCTTTTGTTCCCCAGCAACGATTACAACATGCGTTAATGGCAAAGCAAAGGACGAGTAGCAAGGTCTAGCCCTCCCACTGCATTTGTGTCTCTATCAGAATGAGTGATTACTGTGATTCACTGTTTTCAGGGTAACATGGAGGATGCCTCGGACCCAAGCACCAGTTTAGGAGCTTATTGTCTCATGCTAAAATCCAACACGGGAAAAACCATGCTGGAATTTCAGGTGTGAAAAAAAAATCTCATTATCTGAATCTAAATATATTATTTTTAAGAAAAATACTTTTGCAATAGCCGAAAGAGATTTTTGTAATGATTCCAATGCAGATAGATGGGCCATGATGTGTTTTATTTATAGTAGTAACAATTAAATCTCCACTACAAGAAACTGTCAAAGCTGCACTATCAATACCAGCTCCATCTGTCAGCACTATATGTCTTTCAGAAAATTTCACATTAAGCTTATTAAAGATTGTTTAATTTGACAGTATTGTGTCACAACTTTATGTACAATGCATAGATGCTATCCAAGACATACATTCCAATTTCTGCCCCCAAATGATGCATCTACTGTACTGTAATGGCCTGCAGAGGCATGTTACAGAAACAATTAACATGTTGGAAAATAACTCCTATATTTTGAAATTCTTACCATGTCTGCATTAGTCTTAGTTAAGAAAACACAATGCTAGATGTATGCGATGTAAGTTTAAATGTAGATATTTCAATGTGCTAAGCTCTTGAGACAAGTTACACTGTTTGCACATCTGTGTTAAATTAGAGTCATTAGTTTGATGAACAGTCACAAGCAAGATATGAAAATAATGAAAAGGAATGAAAATGATCTGACTAAAAGTCTTTTATTTTATTTTTTTTTAAAGGAATTAATGACAGTATTTCAGCTGTTACACTGGAATGGGACACTGAAGGCTTTTAGGGAGAGGAAGTGTAGTCGTCAGGTATGTCCAGCTCTACAGCTCTTATTGCAATCTGAATAATAAGGATTACAAAAGCTAGAAGCATCCTGTCTTTTATTTTATATTAATTCAAACAATGTATTTTAAAATATATAACCTTCATGACGCTGCCTATTTAAAAGGGAAATATGTATGGAAATAAACACTTCTTGCATGCTTCCAATTTGCAAACCTTAATTTTTATAACCCTCTTACCTTATTGTCTTATCTGTAACTGATAAATATAAATATATAAGCTGGCTACATTTTCACTAAATAACCTAAATAAATGTTTTTTTTTCTATTTTCTTGATACTGATTGTCCAGGCTTAAGAGAAAACACTGTCTGTTATTTTATTGTTTCTCTAGTAATAATTTGTATGGTTGACATACCGCATAATCTAAGGGGGAAAAAAAAGGTTGTAAAATTCATTATTTCCAACTTATGTACAATCATTGACATTCAATTCAATTCAATTTTATTTGTATAGCACTTATGGACAAAGCCTTCTATGTCAGCACTTTGTAGGCGTCAGAAGTTTTTTCTTTTACATGAAAATGTCTGAAAGATGATGCATTTTGCAGTTTAATAGTAATAAGGTACATTTTTTCTCATTAACTTTAACCGACAAAACAACTGTTTATAGCTATTTATAAAGAGCATATTATACAGATTTATAAAGTCCTGTACATTTTAATGCTTTTTCCTGCTTTACAACACCAACTGCAACTCATGCAGGGCTGTAAATTAACTAAGTAATTGAATCAGGTATTCTCAGAGTAGGGAAAATATTGAAACCTGTCACAAGAGAATAACAAAAACTAACTTGCCTTGTGGATGTTCCAAGGCACTAAATGTAACGAACGACATATAAACTGATAAGAAATGTTTGACATGTTGGTTTCATAAAAATATGTTCCAAAATGTTAGTGGTAGCAAAATGCAGTGACATGAAAGGAATAAAATTATTTAGGATGTCCTCTTAGAGGAAAAGAATTATTCAAAGCAAGAATAGTATTTCTAATTTGCGTTTGGCTGGGTCCCATACTGTACCATCTTGATTGCTTTCCAATGACAGCATTCCCCATCTGTTTTTATTCCTCACTTGTCAACTGTCACTGATAATCCGAAATTCTTCTGAACCACTGATACAAGAATAAATTCATTTAAAAAAAAAAAAACCCTTTATGGAAAGTTTCGATAAAAGCAGAAAATTATTCAGCTTGAACCCAACATGATATAACTGTGCAAAACCCCCCCACAAATATCATCACGGCAACAGATGGGTAAGTTCATGTGGACACACTACATCCATCCTCACTACGCTCACTGTGTTTGTGTGTGAAACAGGAGGTGATCAGCTACTACTCTGAGAAACGGCTGGATGAGTGTATGCGTAGTCACATGGCTCTGGACTGGCTGCAGAGGGAGAGGAAGAGACCAGGTCTGCTCTCGCATGAACTGCAGCTGGCTTTCAAAGAGCTGGCCCAGGCTCGGCAGGCCGGCCGAGAGCTCCGCTTCTACAAGGAGAAAAAGGAAATCCTCAGCCTGGCACTCACTCAGGCCTCCACTGAGGTACTGCAGGTCTATTGTGAGGAAGAAGAAGAGTGCTGGAGAAAAGGAGAAACTGCATTGGCATATCTGACCTATGGGGGACGCTGTCCAGAGGGTGGCACGGTGGACTCCTTAGAACATTACGAGTTTTATTACCTGGAGAGTGGGAGTGATAGAGAGTCACTGGGTTGAAGTGTGTATGTATGTGTGTGTGTGTGTGTGTGGGTGTGTGTGTGTGTCAGGGGCAGGTAAAGTGTAAGAACTCAGACTCACATTCAAGAAAAGAGCCTGTATGTTGTACATTGTCGAATTCTTTGTAGAGATCGATGTACTGTAATATGTGCAGCTAAATGGGCTCCTGTGTAAATCAGATTTCTTTAGTAGTAAATGCGTTAGTAGTACATTTCAGGTTTGAACTTCTAGAGAGTAGCACCAGCTCTCTTATTGTTTGGCCTGAAAATTTTATAACGTGGTTTTTGTTGTGGAAAAAAATCATTTTGTATTGCCTTGGGATTTAGCAGGGAGTGTAAATAAATGATGATGCTTTTTGCTTCAGCCACAGGGTGTCGCCATATCCTGTAAATACCAGATACCCTCTTGTACTGAGGTACAACACAGTGGTTCTCAACCTTATTCCTGCCCCTGTTTTCCCTGCTCTACTTCAATTAAGAAAAAGGCTGTTAATTAGTTGATTAGTTAAATCCGGCGAAAACACTACAATTTGCAGGGCAGTGGTCGTCCAGGACCGGAGTTAAGAACCACTAGTATGAGATATTTCAACTCCAGATCGGTACAGGCCATTTTCCCAATAAACTGAATAAAAATGCAGTAAAAAAAAAATCACAAATATTTAAGTTAAAGCCCACTATTTGCCATTTTTATTTTGATATTTTATGTGTTTTTTTTTTTTTCATGATTATTCTAACCTCATGAGGTGAAATCTCGCATGGAGCTCCAGACTAAGGGCGATTGATGATTATTTTGTATCTCTTCCATTTGCGAATAAATCGCTCCAACAGTTGGCTGATGGTTTTGTAGCCCATTCCAGCATTGAGCAGGTCTGCAATCTTGTCCCTGATGTCCTTTGACAGCTCTTTGGTCTTGCTCATGGTGGGGAGGTTTGAATGGAAGATGGAGGTTCTGTGGACAGTTGTATTTTATACACATACAGGACCTAATTGTTGTTGGGAGCACCTTCAGCAATTAATCTGTGTATACCACGCAAGCACATAACCAGACTGTGGAAGCCAGAATTATTGTTGGTTGGTAGGGGATTTAGCTTATTTCTTATTTTACTCACTGAGGTGCAACTCAATTTATTTGTATAGTGTGTTTTTTTCTGGGTTTTTTGGTTGGTGTTCTGTCTCTCTCCTTCGGAATGGACCTTTGGTGGAGATTGTAGACCCTTTTTTCTTTTTGGCTTGAGGGGTCAGCAGCAGATCCCACTGTATTTTCTCACCCATTCCATTCTCATTTCCCTAATTTTCTTTTGATTTTGTAAAGCTGCTTTGCGACAATGACCATTGTTAAAAGCGCTCTTTAAATAAAAGTGAATTGAATTGAATTAAACATGATTTCTTAGATAAACACAATGACTTACTGGTTAAGGGGTTTGAATCTTTCTTCTGGTCTCTGTGTGTGGAGTTTGCATGTTTTCTCCGTGCGTCGTGGGTTTCCACTGGGTTTTATTCATGGTCATATGGTGTGGGCTGATTGACATTTCCAATTCACTGTGGTTCATGACTGAGTTTGTGAATCCGTGTGTGTGAGTGTGTGTGCACTTGTTTACTGTGAAGGGTTGGGAGCCCATCCAGCATGTACCCTGCCTTCCATCCTGAAATCCCTAAGATAGGCTCCAGGCTTCCTGCGACCCTACACAGGATAAGCGGTGCAAACAGATTTCGACAGATTTCTTAGAATCGCACAGGAGTTCTACTTGAAGCCTTTTTCATTCTGTAACCAGTCATTTGTATTTTGCATATAACTTCTAACAGTTCCCTCAGAGGGACAAACCAACATACATATACACACTTTTTTTTTTTCTAACAGTGTAATTTAGGACACTATTTTATATCAAAGGAGCGTTTGTCTAATTTATATCTAATCTGCATAATTTAAAGATACAGTATTTTATATGCTTACAGTATATGAAATTAACAAAAACAATTAACTAAATTATCATTAAATGCAGTCTGCATTTTGAATTTATTCATATAGATGATCACTGATGCTTAGTTCCTAGCCGTTTCAAAGATTTTGCTGCACACAAGACACCCAGTGTACTTCATTAACAAGAATAATTTGGTACCAAATGTTGCTAAACTATATGTTTACCTTCACCATCTTCAGTGTATATGTTCTATTCAAATAGTTTAAAAAAAAAATTCATTACTCATATTAAGTGTAAATATTCTGAAAATATGTTTTTCATGATTGTGTATAGCCGTTTTATGCTTCACATTTATAATGTTTGTCTTAATGTGACTTGAGAAAAAGACTGAAGACATGATCTGGGACATGAGAAAAACAAGTTCATTGTTATCAAGTCACAATATTTTTCTAGGACAATAGAGCAGAGAATGCACTTTGCTATCAGAGAAGAGTAGAGCGAACATCCCATCATCTAGGCTGGCTTCAGTAAGTCTGGCATAAAAGTAAGATAAAAATTTCATCCACAAATAGTTTGCTCATTATTTCCATTTAGTGAGTGCAATAGCCCTAGTTCAGTAAAAACACAGCAAGTCATTAGCGTAAGATTCTCCAGTTCATTCACTCCTTGAGCAATTCCAAAAAAAAAAGTAGGCCATATGAGATCCGTTTTTTCCCTCCTCAACTTTTTTCCTTGCAGTGGTTGCTAGGAGACTGTTGAACCTACGGCAAGAAATCATGAGCTACAGCCACGATGGTCATGTGTCCTCCACTGTGCTCTAGGTAAGAACTGATATTGTTATATAAGATGCTAATTTACTCTTTTTAACCTTGCTTCTGGTTTAACTTTAAAATTGAGTCCTTGGCAGAGATGACGTAATTGAGCTCCACACTTCCCAACTGCTTTTCACCTCATTTAGGATAAACAGATATTTTTCATATCTATGAACTGCCAAGACTACCAGTCTAAAACAACATTATTACCAAATAGCACTGGACCATTAATGCATAACATGATTTTTGCAGAAATTAATAGAAATTAATCGTTAATTAAACTATAAATTGACTTCGGTTTTGGTAAATTTTCTCCTGACACACAGTCCGTTGGGACCCAGTTGGTGCTTATTTTGTTATTTTCTGGGAGAAATGCTGTGGCAAATTGAATAGTTACAGAGGTATAGACAGGAAAAGCGGCGAGATAATAGCATATTTAGCTCTATTTTCGAGTGAACATGTCTTCCCCCTCTCAAGGGAGAGAGAGTAATTTTCTACAGCTAATGCTTGTCACAGGCCTGTTGGACCAGACTTTGTGACGTGAATGGCTTTCTCCAATTTACTGGGTTAAAACCCATTTGAAATCAAATAGCATGACATTCCATTCTTTCTGGTGTTCAGCTCAGGGCAATGAAATGTAAATTGCAAAGTCCCGTTCTAATACTGATTGTAAGGAAGAAGAGACTACGAATTTCACAATGAGTTAGCAGTTGATGAAATGGGAGTGAAATATTTCCATTACAGGTAGTACATGAATGGACAGAAAAATTGAATTTTAAGGAGTGCTGAAGAAAATATCAGTGCTGATACCTACATTATGTCCTTCAGGCATATAACCCTTAATGGTTCAGATGAAAAGTATGTGTACAGCAAGAAATATTAAATATCTTCCTTGTGAGTTCCAAATATGACTTTCTTTGCTACTGTTTTATGCTTCACAACTACCTTTCAAGGTTGAATAATTGATGAGAAAAATTATCATTACATAAAATCAGTTTAGTTCCCAACTGAACTAAGCAACCATAGTACTTTTTTTTATATTCATAACAACCGCATGCTTAATTAACAACATAAATTAACAAAAGCTAACTAGCTAACTTGGAGACATTATTGTCTGATTGACATTTTATATTGGACACAATAATAATAATAATAATAATAATAATAATAATAATAATAATAATAAATAGCATCATAGTGGAACAAGTGGTACTGTGGTTTGTGCTTAGTCTTCTTTGTTGGCAGAAACAGGAATTAAACCCTGATTGAGTCCATTGGATTGCCATTCCAATATATGGGCAAAACAGTTCATGTTTACAGGACAAAGGATGAATTTGGAGAAATACCAGACAGACTTAAGAAAATACATTTATTTACATTTATAAATGCGTTTCCTTCCACAGTCCAAAGACATGCAAAATAGGCATAGTGTGTGTGAATCAGCGTGTACTGTATGTGTGTGTTGCCAGCGATAGAGTACAGTCTTTTCTTAAATATAAGGTTGCTTTTGAAAGCAAAAAAGGCCATGTTTTGATCTGCTCTGTTAGAAAAGAAATAATAAATTGTGAGCTCACCATCCAGATGATTTTGCATCTTGTTAACCTTGTGTAAGCCCTCCTGTCAAGGCATCTTTGTGTGCTGGGCCCAGCTTCAGGGCCATGTGGCAGCACTTCCTCCAACGCTCTCTCCCACCTCTCATGCTCGTTCTCACACATGAAGGACATCACACTCGTTTCCTCTCCTCCTCCTATCTTTTTATTCACACTGTTTGTTGATTAAACCGATTAACAGCATCACTAGCCTATGTGATCAAGTAGACTTCATTCTGTAATATGAGGCAGGTTTTATTGGAAACTGATTCTGATATAATTATTCTCTCTCTCTCTCTCTCTCTCTCTCTCTCTCTCACTGTTTACATATATAATGTCAATCTCAGTTTCTATCTATCTATCTATCTATCTATCTATATATATATATATATATATGAGAGAGAGAGAGAGAGAGAGAGATCGATGGAGGAAGAGAGGGAGAAAGAAAGAGACTGGAGATTGACACCACACTAAGAGACCTATTTCATATAAATGACGTCTAACAAGTGAAACGATGCAGTGTAAAAATATGTGTGGAGTTTTTTTTTTCTGATAAATTTGAGGCAGATGGAACTGTCAGATTGTCCTCTCTGCATAGTTGAGCTTCTGAATCCTCACCCACTTTATTGCTGAAGCCTTGCCCAACATAAACACTCCGTCTTCACTGACATGGTGCCATCAATTCCACATAACCAACAGAAGAACAGTGCTGAAATAGAAACCCAGCATGAGTCCCAGTCACACTGTTATTTACTGCTCCTGACTGTCACCCATGCATAGAAAACTGCCTCAAAGAAACACCACAGATAGAGATTAAATTAAAATTTTTGGCTAAAGAAGTGCCTTCATAATAGGGTGAGCAGCACAAATGAGGTCTTTAATCAGGGTTTTTAGCAGAATAGCTCCCTTGATTTCCCACTTGGCTTATCATAAATGCCATGTTGTATTCCCAATGGCCAATGTGTTTCAGCAGGAATAAATTGGAAACTTCCATCCTGCCTGGTGTGTTCTCTCCTCCTCTGTTCCCAGTAAATTAAACTTGTGCTCGCATGCCTTGGAGTTCAGCAGCCTGAGAAGAATAGTATTTAGTAAGTGATTAAAGTGATTATAAATGTCTGCATCTTGCCCATCTTGATTAGAGCCTAACTTCAAATCAGAATATTGATAAGCAGAGTTCAAACTTTGCAACTATGGAACAATGGGTCAAACATACAAATATTGAACTATATACTATTAATGTTTAAATGTTACATTTAGTATTGCATATAAAATTAAATGAATTATTATCCTTGTTCATGTAAGAACCCTGGGTTTGGAGTCAGAGTTGTTCTTCTCCTAGACTGGCTGCCAACTAAGACTAATGAGCTGGTCTATCCATCCAGTTATACTGCCAGGAACTCACTAATGTCAACTCTTAGCAACACCGATATGAAGGTATTGCTAAGGGCACATTAATGTAGGAGAGGCCGTGTGCACCTACTGTACATCTGGCCTGAGAAGATGTGCCACGGTTCTGCTGCATCACTACACCTAGAATGAAGAGGCTACGGGAAATGCATCATGGCAAAGATCTGAAATTACATGTTTAGATGGCCGTTGGAGTTGGAGTCATCTCAACTTCTGCATGTATGCTACCTGTCCAAAGTGTGTCTGAAAAGATGTGTCTGCTGCTTATGCTCTGAAAGCTCTAATGTGAGTTGCTGTTAATTGGTGATTTTCTTTAGGTTGGTAACACTAAGTGAACTTTTCTTCAAGTGGACTGGTTTCATCATGGTGCTTGATGGGTTTTGTAAATGCACTTGCTAACCATCAAGCATAAAAAATAACAACTGTTATTTTAAATCTTCACTGTTGATCTAAAATGATGGATAGAAAAGAAGTCAGAAAACAGACAACATTGAATTAGAAAGTATGTCTTTTTGTCTGGTACTGTAGGCCCTTTTTAGTGAAGCACTGCCTGCTTTAAATGAAGAGGGACGTAGAAAAGATGGTCCAAACAACATTCGTCTTGCCATCACCTGATTGGCTGGCCGGGATCAAGGGGTAAGAAAGGAGGAAGGAAAAAAACAACACTGAAAGTAGGGTGCTGGAGCATTCACATAATGCAAGATTCTCTCAACAACAAGTGTCCACAGAGACAAACAGGTCTTGTAACCAGAGAACTAGGCAGATTAGACATTGATATTGAAACACTCAGTGAAATGCAACTTGCAGATCAGGTATCTATTACAGAACATGGAGCTGGTTAAACCCTTTACTGACTGGAAAAAAAGCATTCACACTAGTGGGCGTCATGATAAAGAACTCAATTGCCAGCAAACTCCAAAACCTCCCAGTTGGACACTTTGACAATCTCATTTCTCTACAATTACACAATAACTAGTTTGTCACTATCATCAGCAGCTATGCTCCCACATTCATGCAATTCAAGTTTATTTTTATTTGTTTTCTAGCAGAAAGCTCAGTTCAAAACTTCATGGCAACACCCTCGCTCCAAGCACTGTCATCTACTGCATCACATTCTGGTATGCCAAAAGGAGGCACCAGATGTACTAAGAACTTGTGTCGTGACTGGTGCAGACTGCTACACAGATCACAGGCTGGTCAGAGCCAAATTATGACTGTCCATCAAACCACCACCAAAGAGGAAACAGAAAGTTGACAGATTCTTTGGAATGGAAGAGTTTCAGAACAAATTAAAAGAGCATCTGTATAACACGAGTGAACATGCATGAGGAGAACACACTGACCTTGAGTCTCAGTGGTGACAGTACTCTCTAGAAGACTGAAGTAGCAGGATTCACCACCAGGAAGAACAAAAATTGTTTAGTTGAAAGTGATGCTGAGATTCAGGATGTTCTCCAAATGAAACACTCCTTAAGAAAGAGTACTTGCTAAGCCAGACAATCTGGCAACAAAATTCTATCAAGCACTGCATGCAGTGTATGGTCTAATCCATCAAATGCAGGCAGCCCTGCCATCAGGTGACAGTGCCAGTCTTCTCACTGACTAGGAATCTATCTTCTATCACTGGACAAAACACTACAGGAACCTCTTTGGGCATAAATGCCAGGTGCAAGCAGAGGCAATTAGGAAGATTCTCAGGAAGCAGTTAGGATGGAACTTGACATCGCTCCCACCCAGGAAGAAATCGAAGCAGCCATTGCAAAGCTAAATTGCCACATGTTTCTGTATAAAAACAAGGAGAGACATAAGACTGCTTTAATTACAGGAAAGTCACCCTGCAGTCTGTAGCAGGGAAGATACTTTCAAGGGTCATCTTGGACAGACTCATCCCGACAGGTGTTAAGGATAACCAAAATCACAAAGCCACCATGACATCAGAGCAAACCAAAGCACAGCATACATGATATTGTTTTTTTTTAATTTTTTTATGGCAGATCCAGGAGAAATGCAGGTATTAAAACATGGAGCTAAATGTAGCATTTATTGATCTGACCAAAGCCTTTCATACAGTTAGCCAAAATGGACTCTGGTAGATTCTCTCAAGACTGGACTGCCACCAAAGCTTCTCATGATTTCGCTGCTGCTCCATGAAGGCCAGATGGGGCAAGTGAAACCTGGTGGTTATCTGTTTGACTGATTTCTGATTGACAACAGGGTCAAGTAAGGCTGAGTCCTCATACTGATGCCCTTTGCAGTTTTATTTAGCATGATGCTTAGAGAGACTAGGAAAGATCTCATGGAATGGATGGGATATGGTTCCAGACTGACGGAAGTGGCTTCAAGACTAATTGCTGGCACCATGGTACTGGAATTGCTGATTCAGGGACTGATCTTTGCTGAAGACTGCACACTTGCATGTAGCAAATAATCACTTCAGGCCCTTATCAGTCATTTTGTTATAAAGCCTGTGACCTTATAACTACTCAAACAGAGGTCCTCCATCAGAAAACACCATCTGGTATCTACAGCCTTCCACATATCAACATTGACCTTGGCATGAAATGTCAAGACTGCATGACAAATAATAAAATCTTAGACCGAGACAACACCACCAGCATTGCAGCCATCCTAATGACCAGACACTCAGAATGCTCGCAACACCCGGCATGTATGGAGAAAACATAAATGGCCAAAGCTTTGTTCTATCAAAAGCTTTGCCTGGAAAGCATGACAGAAAAGCAGCACAAATGCACTACAAAGACCAGCTACAGTGTCAACTTAAAGCGGCTGGCATTCCAGAGAAGAACTGGTCAAATGTTGCAGAAATAGAGTCAGCTGGAGTACAACCATCAAGCGAGGCTGCAAGACCTTTGAAGTTGCAAGAAGACGGGCTACAGTGTAAAAGTGAATCAGCCATAATAATCATCATCATGCAATATTTTTTTTGCAACTGCAATATAATTTGAATCCTGTTTATTAATTTAATGGTAACACTAAAAAAGATGTTATACAGTATATACATGTTCTAGTAAGCTGACTAGCTATTTGATTTTAAAAAGTTAGCCAAAAATCCAAGTAAAGAACAATTTTGTAACTTAATTCATAATTTTGAACTAATCATTTTCTCTTCACTTAAAGACTACTAAGCTTGTGCAACATGTGGGAGTGAGTTTCAACTGTGCATCCTTGGAGTGGAGTGTGGAGTAGTTTTTGCATTAACTTATTCATGACGCCTATACTGTCACAGCTCCTAGTGCGAGACATTGTTTTCATGTAGTAGAACACAGCTTGTCCAGACAAATTAATATTTTGGTATTTTTTAAGTACATTTTGGCCAGCTTACAGCTTAATTTAGCAAGCTAACACTGTCTTAAAATATTCAGTTTTGTTGGTTTTGTTTCACAGCCACAGCCGGACGCCTTTAATTGACACTAGGTTTTTTTTTTACTAATTGAAAAACTACAAAAGTAAGAAAACAATGTGTATTTTTTTGTTGTTGTTTTGTCACTGGATTGGTTAACTTGTGGACAGCTGGGTAATGTAATGTATTGAGACCCTGTAGTTACTAATGTGCAATCTGTACGCATAAATTTTTGATCTTGCTTCCGGCAGCCATTTTCATTGTTGTCATCAAATGGAAGTAGGTGTCTGTGTTTTGGCAAAGTCTTTATTCATGGAGTTAACTGTACATTAAACTGGTGTATTATTTAAAATTCCTGCCAGCCTTCAGTGCTTTTACAAAGCATATTTAATTTTTAAATCAATTACATCTTGATGTTCAAAGGTGGGGCATAAACTTTTGCTTGAGGTGAAAGTTACAGCTAAACATGCAAAGGTGACATCCTAGTAATAATTGTAATTACATTATTACTTTGTTAGCACATAAATGTCACGAGCTATCGGAGGGTAAGCACAGAAGCCTTAGCAGTTAGCCCGTGTAGCGTGGATGGTAAACCCAAACGCGGAAGCAACGCGAGTAGGCAGGATAACCACGCGATTTGTCTAAGAACTCTCTTACACGAAGAGCTAGGATCTACACAAATAAATCCGCGTTCTAGCAACACACACTCAATCAAAGAAGCAACCCAAATCGGTGAGTACTCACAGAATAGTCTGCGAAGCGACAGACAAGGCATGGGCGAACTCAATGACTGAGCAATGTGAAGCGCCATCTTGTTTCCTTTTATGCTTCCTGAAATGCGACCGTATTACTTCCGGGTCCTAGTGCCGGTCGTGTTACGAGTGTGCATGACAGTACCCCCCTGTCCAGGACCGACTCTCGACGGTCCTGGGGTGGAGGATACCCGACGACGGTAGTTTCTTGATGAGTTCGGGGTCTAGGACGAACCGAGTCGGAATCCAAGATCGCTCCTCGGGACCGTAACCTTCCCAATCGACCAGGTACTGGAGCCCTCTGCCCCGAGGACATGAGTCAAGGATCCGGCGAACGGTGTAGGCGGGACCACCCTCAATGATACGGGGAGGAGGAGCAGGGTGGGTGGGGGCAACTATTGGTGAAGTGATGAAAGGTTTGAGCTGGGAGGTGTGAAATACCGGATGGATCTAGAGCGCCGCAGGCAGCTGGAGCCGGTAGGTGACAGGATTGATACGGAGGGTGATGCGGTATGGACCGATGAACCTGGGTGATAGCTTCTTGGATTCCATGTGAAGGTGAAGGTTTCTGGTTGAAAGCCATACTTTGTCACCTATATTGTACAATCGTCCCGGCGGGTGTCGACGGCGATATTGAGTGGCGTAGCGGTTGTTGGCCTGTTGGATGGTGGCGTTTGCTTGGTTCCACAGCCGTCGACACCGGCGAACCAACTGTTGGGCTGACGGCACCTCAACCTCCGGTTCTTGATGATCGAACATCGAAGGTTGGAAACCGTGGCATACCTCAAATGGACTGAGATTGGTTGGTCCGCTCCGTCTGACCGTTAGTCTGGGGATGATAACCAGAGGATAGACTACAGGTGGAATTGATCAGACGGCAGAAGGCCTTCCAGAACCGGGCGGTGAACTGGGGCCCCCTGTCCGAGACGATCTCTTTTGGGAACCCATGCAGTCGGACTACGTGTTCTAAAATCCGCTCTGCTGTTTTTTTGGCTGACGGGAGTCTGGTGAGGGCCACCAGGTGCACTGCTTTGGAGAACCAGTCAACGATGGTTAAGATGGTGTTTTTCTCTTCGGAGGCCGGGAGGCCCGTGATGAAGTCGACGGCAATGTGCGTCCAGGGCTGATGGGGAACGGGGAGTGGTTGGAGTTCCCCCGGTGTCGGTTGGTGGGTATTCTTGGACCTGGCGCACACTGGGCACGCCTGGACATACTCCTTGACGTCACTCGCCATAGATGGCCACCAGAAGGCATGTCTGATAAATTGCAGGGTGCGGTTGGCGCCGGGGTGTCCGGATAATGGCGAGGAATGACCCCATCGCAACACCTCGGTCCTTACGGTGTTCGGCACGTAGAGTCGCCCAGGCGGCACACCTGCCGGTGCGGTCTCCGTTGCCTGTGCACGGCGAACCCTCGTTTCCAGTTCCCAGTGAAGTGGTGCAATGATCTTGGTGGGTGTGATGACAGGCGCGGGGTCCGCCCAGAGAACGTCCTCTTCATGTTGTCAGGAGAGGGTGTCAGCTTTGGTGTTCTTGGACCCCGGGCGGTAGGATAGGTGGAAGTTGTAATGTTAGAAAAATAGTGCCCACCGTGCCTGTCTCGGGTTGAACTGTTTTAAGTTGCGCATGGTGATCAGGTTCTGATGGTCGGTCCAGACGATGAATGGCTCTCTGGCACCCTGGAGCCAGTGTCGCCATTCTTACAAAGCCCACTTTATGGCCAGCAGCTCGCGGTCCCCTACCCCGTATCGCTGCTGAGTGGGGTCAAATTTTTTGGAAAAGAAACTACAGGGATGTAGCTTCTGGTCTGGACCTCGTTGGGAGAGAACAGCCCCGGCACCCACATCCGAAGCGTCCACCTCCACAACGAATGGTTTACTTTCATCTGGGTGCAGTAGAATTGGGGCATAGGTCATGAAAGGCGGTGATGGCGGCGGGGGTGAGGCTGAAGTGATGAGAAGAGGGTCGAGTCAGAGCGGTTAAAGGGGCGGCAACCGTATTGTAGTCCCGGATAAAGCGACGATAGAAGTTCGCAAACCCGAGAAACCGTTGAAGTTGTTTGAGGGTCTTGGGTAGGGGCCAATGACGCACAACTTCCAGTTTCTGCGGGTCCATGGCCACATGGGGCGAGATGACAAAACCCAGGAACGTGGTGGAGCGCTCGTGAAAGGCGTATTTTTCCAACTTACAGTACAGTAATCTCTTAAGGACCGCTCTGACGTGCTGGGTGTGTTCCTCGGCGGTGCGTGAATAAATAAGGATGTTGTCCAGGTAAACGAACACCTACCGCCCTAGCATGTCCCTAAGGACATCGTTGATGAACTGCTGGAAAATGGCGGGTGCGTTGCAGAGTATTTCCACAATGTCTCTAAACGTTTTAATGATTCCTCTCACAGTAGATATAGGCAGGTGCAGGCGGGTGGCTATTTTCTTGTACCCATTACCTGACTTGCGAAGGTCGACACACATCTGCCTTACTTGAATGGTGTGTTCCTTTGTCTTTCCCATGTTGAAGAGTGGATATAAACGTCCCCTGTATAAAGACGGACAATGTCAGAGAGTTTGGGGATGGAGAAAACGCTGAGTACGAGACCGTCTTTGTCCTGAAGGACTTCAAGCCTCCTGACTACAGCTATTTATACAAAAATGACAACCGCATAATGTATTGGGGCCCCCTGTGGTACTGCATTGTGCTGGGAAGGGAGAGCCTCCCATTCTCATTGCGTCTGCTGTACTCCACCACCGTGCTGAACTTGTCACTCTGTTTCACTGGTTTCCGTAAGAAGGAAGAAGTGGTGAACCTAGTTAATCTGGTTCATCATATGTGTGGAACCATCCGCAAGGACTTTAGTGCTAAAGTCACACATCTCTGTGTCACGTCATATTTATAGCCCAGGGAAGCAGGAAGAGAAAAATTACTAATTACATGTTCCTAGATACTCTGATCAACTTTGTAAACTACTGTAGAAATGACAGAAATATTTCAATTACATTTATTTTCTAGGAATTGTTAGGGGTGCCAATAATTGTGGAACAGGTTATTTTATGAAAAATTATTTGTTAGTCAGAGATTTTTATTTCCCCTTAAAATTCACTTTATATTCACGTTATATTTTTATACAATTTTCAGTGTGACAATATGCTTCTGCAATAAAAACTGAATTAATTTTAAGGCTTTTAACACATCTTAATCAGGGGTGCCAATAATTGTGTAGGGCACTGTATGTATTTATGTATGTATATATGTATGGCCATATTTGTTACAGCACCACACAAAAATGTCTGGATTTTAAACCTGCGACATAAATGAAATTAAACTTTTGAGTAGAAGGGAAGATATGAGCAGTTAAGTTAAGTTCTGACATATGCTTCAAATTGTGGACATGTCTTAAATTGACTGCTAGATTATAAACTTTTGACAGCATTGCATCAATAACACGTACTTCAGAGTTACTTTATCTATATACAGTAAATTAATAAATAAACAAATAAAGTTTTGTCTGTACATTGGTCAGAGCTCACTCTTTCAATGATATCTTTATTCAAATCTTTATTCTTTTTTTCCATACATTGGAGGACCCAAAATGTGTCTGTCCAGTAAGATTTTGTCACAGCATCACACAAAACTGATTTTAAGAACAGAATTTAATTGTGCCCAGTGTCCCTTGGTATAGGCTCCAAGCCTCCCATGACCATGAATAGGCTAAGCGGTATAGAGAATGAATGAGAGGATTAACTTGGCCATTTTGGAGTAAGATGGATATTAAAACAGGAGTGAGAGTAAATTCACTGAAATAATTTGGTTACTTAATATCAACAAAACGTCTGTCTTAACATTAAGTTGGTTCAACTTAAAGAAGCTTTTGGAGGTTAAATCAAATAATGTAAAAAATGCATGTAGAATTTACTCTGTAATGCCCATTTGGTACTTGGTAACATAAAAAAATGCTGACAAACTGTTGCAATAATTAAAAAAAAAAAAAAAAAAAGTAGAACCAATACATTTCTTTGCATGATGTCTGTAGCTTTCCTCTGGTTTCTCTTCCTTCCTTTAACCTCCCAAAATCATGTCAGGGGATGGATTGGTAATTCAAAATTCTCCCAAGTATGTTCCTGAATGGTCTCATGCAGGGTGTATTCCCACCTTGTGCTTCCCAAGATACACTCCACAGAGACCGTGACCAGGTAAAAAATGTTTCCTTAAAGTTATTGAAAGAAAAATGTCTGTCACTTAAATCTAAATGGATGAGGCTTGCAACAGCCGTTTTTGATGTATCTATTTTCAATAGTGTTTATTTGTTCACCATTTGTTGAGTAGCTTAGACAGGGTGTTTCCTGCCCCAGTAGGTCTGTGTTCGTGCTTTCTTGCAGTTATTTAGTTTCATTAAAGCCTATTAAAATTTTTATAGCAAACAACTTTTTACAGTACTTTGCTGTAACTATCTTGCACAGTATAATCCAACATATCCAAGTGCACTTGCTCACTTGGCTGATGCTTTTAAAAAGCAGAGACTTATCATTAATGGAGGATACAGACATGCTAAATGGTACTCAAAGTTGTTACTTAAAAACCTTCAAACCTGACCCACAACAATGTGCTGTTCTAGAATGCCCAGATACAACCATTTCTATCACTGAATTAATACTGAAAGAATTGTATTGAGTCAATGCAAACTGGCCCCTTGCTTAGTAAATTTTAGCAAATCTTATCGTGGTGGGTAACATTTCTGTAAATAACTTATATAATAAGATAAATAATTAACAGAGGTAGCTGCAGTAGATATCGTTGTATGTTGATTCTAACTTCAAAATCATGTTTTTGCTCAGATTTGTAAACATCCTCCTAAAGCATCCAAAAAAGCACAGATAGCTGAAGGCTATATTCATTGTCATCCATGTTATCCAATTTTGCAGATGACAGACCCACTTCTCAAGGTCTATGAGTAACATTAATATTTAATTCAGAATAGTGTGCTTTACGATAACTGGCATCCCACTGAGGCTGTGTTCTTGCCTCTGGCCATTGCTGGTAAGATAGGCTTCCACTGCAATCATCACCAATGTACAGTATTTTTCAACAATTAATTTTCATTTCTTGTAATATAATATAATTCTATTTAATATTATAATTATTATTCTTGAGAGTTTATAAACATGTACTGTATACTAAAACTGAATAAATGGTATTCTTTAAAACACACACACACATTTAGTTTTTATTGAGGCTAGAGAATGTCATAGATTTTTCTTTTTCTACTTTCTTGTCACCAGTGATGATGAGGCAGGATGCAAGTGCAGACTGTTCTTTAATAAAGTGAATTTTTAACATTAAAAAAATAACAACATGAAATCCAAACACCATCATGAAAACTATAGGCTTAGGCTAATACTCAAATTAATGCTAACAAAAGAAACATAGATACGACAGGATAAAAACACCGAAAACAAAAACACTAGTCCTGCAACTAATGATTATTTTGATAATTGATTATTTAGGCGATTCTTTTTTTTTCTCGAGTGCTTTGTCTGCTCTCAAAATGTCAAACCGCGCGCTCAGAATTGTGGCAGGAATATAACGCCACAGACGCACGCTTTTTCCTGCAGACGCTTCTGTAACCTCCATTGCGCAAGCGGCTGTGTATCTGTGTGTATCTTTGTGTATTTGTGCATCTTGTGGTCGCGCTCCTCAGTAACGTGAGCAGTCCAACTAATCGATAACGGCATTCGTTGACAACGAATTATCGATAATTATCGATTAGTTGTTGCAGCCCTAAAAACACTGAGACCACAGATATATGACAATTAACAAACTGAAACACTGACTTTAAGTAAAACAACTAAAAAAATAATGCGAAGGTAATCAAGACCATGCAACTGGTGAAGTGCATGCTGCAAAGAAGATGCTGTCAAATTAAAAGTTAATTAACACATTAAATCACTAAAACAACACACACCCCAAGCTTGGTGTTTGGAGCAAAGTACCAGCTCTGGAATGGACCGGACATGAAGACCGGGTAGAAGTGGATATTAGGTCAGAGCTTGGCAGTGGGTATTAGGTCAGAGCTTGGCAGTGGGTATTAGGTCATAGAGCTTGGTAGAGTGACTTGGTCTGAGGTTGATATGTGCTCAAGGCCAGCCTTTGGCACAGAACTGGAGCTTGGCATGAGAATGGGTAGAATGCTGGAACTGTGGCACAAGCACTGATTTAGAGTTTGGCATGGGCACTGGGTCAGAGCTTGGCACAGAGCTGTAGCTTGGCACAGATACTGGGCTAAAGCTTGGCATGGGCACTAGAATGAAGCTTGGCATAGAGCTGCAGTTTGGCACAGGCTTTGGGTTGGACTATGCTTCTTAGGGGTTATGGAACTCTTGGTGCCAACACAATGTCCTTAAAATCAGGCGGCATAGACAGCATTGCATCCCTGAAGCTAGGTAGTGGACCAGAAGCAAGCATCTGTTTTTGAGGCAGTGGCAAAAACAGTATGTCCCAGAGGCCATTCAGTGGCAACAATATGACTCTTTTCATGTGGATGTGCTGGGTGAGCACCATGTTCCTAAACCAGCTGGTAGTAGAAGTGTGTTGTCTCTGAATCCAACCAGTGGGGACAGCAGAGCATCCTAAGTGCAAAAGGAGACAGCTGGGCTAGGTTGTGATGGGGCAGTGCCTAGAGTATGGTTAAGGTAAAACAGGGCAGAACAATGCATGCAGTGCATCAGACAGTGCAAGGCATGATAGCATAGAACAGTTAATTATTCAGGGATATACAGTACACTTCCTTGTTTCATTGGACCACCTTGTGCTTTGATTATTCATTCGCTGTGGCATCATTATGATCAGCTTATGCAATGTCACAACATTTATTTCCTTCCAGCCTCGCATTAATTACTCTCCCAGATCTTGTATGGATGATGGGAGAGTTGGAACACTGAGTAAAGTCTTTATCCCAAAGATTCTCAATGGGGTAAATGTCTGGACTCGCTGGTGGCCAATCCATGAGTGAAAATAATTTCTCATGCTTCCTGAACCTTTCTTTTACAAATTGACCCCAATTAACCATGGTATTGTTATCTTGGTATATGTCCATGCCACCAGGGAAGAAAAACAAAAAACCAATGATAAGAAAACCTGGTCATTCAATATATTTAGGTCATGAGCTGCCCTCTTTTTTTTTTTTTTGGCGCATAACGTTGCTGAACCTCAGCCTGACCAATAGAAGCAACCCCATATTATAACACTGCCCCTACAGGCTTGCACTTTTCAACCTCTCTTGCTGCACCCATCACTCCGCAACAGGGTAAATCATCACTCATCATCTATACCACTTAATCCTGTATTCAGAGTCACGGGGGTCCTGGAGCCTATCGGAACATGGTAAAACTAGAGGTAAATAAGTCCGCATGATTTTTTTCCAAAGCTCCACAGTCTTTGTGTGCACTAGCAAATTGAAGCATTCTTTCCTGATAAGCCTCACTGATGCATGGTTTTCTTAAGGCTACACAGCTGTTTAGTTCCAATCCCTTGAGTTCTCTTTACATCCTGTAGTGTGTGTGTTTGTGAAATGTCTCTTACTTTCACCATTACATACAGTATAGCCATGAGTTCTACTGTTGTTTTTTTATGATTATATTTCACTAAAAGTTTACGTAATTAAACTTTTTTTTACAACCACATTTATTTCTCGAAGATGATGGTTCACCCTTATGCTTTCACAAATTGACCCCAATGTAATACCGCACTGGTCCAATTTCAATAGTTTTAGTATCTGCTTGGCCTGTAAATTGACCCTTCTGACAAAGAATAATATTTTTATCCATGACAACAGGGTACTGTATGTCTTCTGACATGGTTGTTTGAAAGAAATGAGAAGCTACTCACTCCATCATTTAAGGTTAAACATGGTTGCCAGATGAAACATATTAATCATTGCATTACTGTAATTCTCCAATGGAAGAATATCTGCAGTATTCTGCCTGACTTACCTATTTGTTTAGTTAAATCCAGGTGGTGACTTTTTTTGGCCAGGCAGTTCCATATTAAAGAATATTTTGCCATTATTCATGCATGTCAAGACATAGAACAGGGCCAGATTCCTACATGCTGTGGGAAGCCATCTCATCAACCTCCACAGGGTACTAAGCATATGATACAGTTTTGAGCGGGGCTATGGAGATTGCCAAGTTGACCTCCACAGTGTACTGAGCAGAAATAAGGACACCCAGGGGAAACCATAACGGTTTTAATCAGGTATCTCATGTTTAAAGGTATTAATAAGGTGTAACGTATTTTTGGAACACCACTTTTCCCTCCAAAATTCACAATTTTCAAATCTTTCTATAAATACAGAAAGAAAAAAAAAGAGCATTATAAATATAATGCAAATGTGATGTAAACACTGTCTTGCACACTGACAATTGTACTAGTTTTCACCAAATGTTATGTGAGTCATGTACTTTATGTGCTCAACCCCAGCTCAAGTTTCCTGCCAAAATCTTCTCTTCCTAAAATAGCCAATTGATTTGTTGGGTCTATTGGGACTCTAGTGAGACTGATAGCTCAGTCTGTCATACACAGGCATGCTGTGCCACAGAGCTACACTCTGAGACATCACTGTATTCTCAGTGGGAGCTTGACACTAATACCGAAGGATAAAAGAGGAATTACTTCTCTGGAAGCTGCATCTATTGCAGCGCTGGCTTTTCTTCCTGTCGGAGTTAGGGAGCAAGCTGGTGGTAAGTGAAAGGATGCGTCAGTGGCATGAGATTTCATCACCAAATGATATTTCCTAGAATTGGGAATGTAGGACAAACAGATAAGTAATATAACATCCAACAATCAGGATCTATATATAGACACTGAACCCAGGCCAGTTATTGTTCCACACATTGATATTTCATATTTTGTCCATTAGCTACAAATCTGATTTATTAAATATAAAATAGGATTTATAGTAAATAATATACTGTATATAAAAAAAACCCATATTATTTCAAAAACTACTATCAGACTGTGTACCATATGATTAAAACAGGCCGTTTATTGCAACCTTTACCTCTTTTCTCTGTTTACCTTGAAGATAGATTAATAGAATGTCCAATGCTTTGAGGCACTGTTTTGGGCCTTGCTATATCTGGTCTCTGTATTGACTTTTGGAACTATCTTTATCCTGCACAGCGTGCTGTATTGATTGGTGAGAGAAGCCCACACAACTGAAGACCTAGAGGTTAGAAGCGTTGGAGGATTCACAGGTCTTACAGCTTGCAAATCATGCCTTTTAACATTATAAAAATGCAAAGGTGTGAAATGTAAATTTTTTAAAACTACACAGGAACAGCCTAAGTTAGTGTGATGTAATCCTCTTTCTATGGTTTCTTTATTTAACAAGGTAAAAAAAAAAAAAAGTTAAGGTGGAAAAATAAAAGAATTCACATGCACATTTACATCTGTATTTCTGTCTGTCTGTCTGTCTGTCTGTCATGATCATGGGTTGTCTTATCCAATTTTTTCTCCACCCCAAAAATCATGTTGTTTTTTTTAAAGTAGTTTTAGGCATTTTAACATTAATTCTGAAGAGTGCATTAATGTGCACTAAGAACTACCACGGCTGACTCTGTTTGACTATGTAAGCTGATGAAAGTGGGAACGGTTTTGCATAATTTATCCACATTTACACTTATGCCTAGACTCAAACCTTTGTGATTAATAGCATTCCTAAAACCTTGCATGCCCACAAGGTTTTGCATTTTGTATTCCACCTGCGACAAATCACAGTATTAAAAAGACCAATGAAACCAACATTTTGTGTACCCTCTGAACAGCTAGTAATTGCTTTCCGATATGTAATTAAAGCACAGCAATTCATCACTGTGAACCATTAATAGCTTAACATGAATATAATTCATCTAGATTTGTGTATAGGTGGGTCTTTCGTGACTTGACAAAGATATATTTGAACAAAAGGAAACAAACCAACCCAACACGTTTTCTTAGATTTCAGCTTTAAGATTTAAGGGATTTAATTAGTCAGATGTGTAATTTAGCATTATATATCATTGTATACGCACTCATACAAGGCTGTGAAAACATTGGTTATGGTAAAATAACAAAATATTTCACAAGGACACCTTGTCGGAGTTGTGCTGTTGCAGTGTTTGCAATGTTCTCGTGCCACAAGGGTGCTTATGCAATATTCAGAAATACATCAACCATGGTGTACTGCAGCTATATGGACACCAAAAGCATAAGCAGGAGTTATATAGTAGCACTTCAATCATAAACAGTCCTGTTTTGGCCTTACAATCTTGTTGAGATTTAGTCATCTTACAGCATTTGCATTCAATTCAAGGGAACTCATTATCGCTGTATATTCCTGCAGCAATTGTGATTTGTAAATCATAGTGGGACTTAGATTGCCAGTGGAATAAGCCTCTCTTCACTGTCAGTTCTCATGTTCTGCTCTTGTCTACTGTACTGTCGAGTCCTGACTTCTAATGCCTCTATAGTCTTTTAAAATTCATTTTCTTGTGACTAAGTAATGTCTTATTCCTGATCCTGAAATAAGCTCTGCAAAAACCGCATGAAGACCATGAGCCTAGGATTCTGGTGTTAATTAATGGATGAGTGGGATCCCTGTGAAAGTAGAACATCCCACACTGCACAGACATGCAGCATATAAATGAGAAACATTCATCATTACTCATTACATTTGCATGTTCTTAGTTTTTCACTGGTTCACATTTTATACCTTTTAACCAGAATAATAGGGCAGCAGTTGGGTTTCTCTGTGTGGTCTAATGCAGGAGAGACCTTGGAGAGAAACAGTTCAATGAATATTAGATGAAAGAAAGCATCAAATAATTCAGTTGAGCAAAAGTTGACCGAAACAGAATAAAACAGAAAGTACTTTCATGCTGATAAGCTGACAGTGCTTCAGCACGCATGTCACTCTAACTACAGTATATTATAGTCAGGGTACACCACATTGTTATTTATTAGAATTTTAATTATTCTAACTTAGATTTTTATATTAATGTCAAACATCATCCTTCATACTTGGAAATTTAATCAGAATCATGATGCGTAATGCAATAAGTCATAATTAATGTAGCCTTCAGCTACACAAGGCTGTTTATCACATCAGGAGATTATTTAAAATCTCAGCTAAATTTAACATTGAAGCTGACGTTAAACCACAGGGAAAACAACGCGCATTTGCTGAATTGGTCTAGCTAGGAAAAGTATGCCAAAATTCTCACACACTATCTTGTCAAAAGATGAAGAAGGCTTTCTGTTTTCTATATTATGTGTATTTCACATAAACATTGCAGCACAGTGAAATTCTCCTACTTACCCTCTATAGCCTGTTCATGGTCAGAGGAAGCCTGGAGCCTTTTCCCTGGGGACTCGGGGCACAAGGGGGTGGTACAATCTGGCCGGTCACTTCCAACTGTGCAAAATGTTTCATGCGTCATGGACCTCGTCTCGTGGAGAGGGGCATTGTCAAGCTGTAACATGTTTTACATGTTTTACTTACTTACATTGAAGACAGCCTGTAGGGAGCATGCATCCTAGAGTTTATGTCTGGAACAATGGGCTTGAACATCTGGAATATGCCCAGAATTGTATAATACTAATAACATCCCAGGGTCCCAGGGTACCACACACACACGCACATACGCACGCACACACACGCACACACACACACGCGCACACACACACACACACACACGCACGCACGCACGCACGCACGCACGCACGCACGCACACACACACACACACACACACACACACACACACACACACACACACACACACACACACACACACACACACACAATCATACCTGAGGCAAATTATAGCCACGTTGGAGGAACAAGGAGAACCTGGAGGAAATTCATGAGAGATAAAAGATGCACAAAAACTCCATGCAGACAGTAATGTGGGCTTAGGATCAGACCAGGGAGCCTGGAGCTGTGATGTGGTAATACCAGTCATTCACTTTGAAATGAAACATAGCATTAAAATGAATCATTAATATGGATTGCAATGTCATGTGTTCATGTAGTGCTTCCAGATTATACTAGCGTGGACAGGTCTGGATAATTTCAGCAGCATTAAGCCTGACATCCTCCAGGAGCTGCTTCAGTCTTTGTAGTTGTATGATGTGTTGCCCCTAGCACTTTCCCTAATACAGAGCTGAACTAGGAAATAAGGGGTAAAAATAGCATAGAGCAGATGCTCAGCTTTCTGAAAGCCATTATCAGTCATAGGCGAGGTGTTGCACTGGGGCTGCTGTATGTGCACACACCGTAGGTCGGAAGGGGGGGGGGGGGGGGGTGGTGCTGTAAGAATAAGGTGAGATAAGCATTTACAATACAATACAATACTGTACAGTACAGTACAATACAATACAATTTAAACTGGTCCATTGTTTTTGTTTAATCACATCACAGAACTCATATGAACATGAGCTGCTTTTGAGTATTCCATGTATTACCTGGAGTTACTCTGGAGTAAGCTTTATTCTTGCATTAACATTTTTGCCTGTTACGCTGAAATACTATTTCACAAAACTATAAATGAATGCTCTATTTTCTTTTTTTCTCAAAACTTGCAGATCTGTCGCTGGTGGCAGCGATTAGATTTAAACCTCATGTATTCATTAGCAGTGGGTAAATTTTTACCTCAGGTGTAAGTGCCAGACTCGAAACGGTGGATTGAAACATCAGAAGTGTAAAACCATTATGCACTAGAATGATGGTGATATGAAATGTAAGCTGATCATATTCTTTGTTAAGAAAATGTTTGCTTTAAACACAATTTTAATGTCTCTCATGTCCCATGTGGGAGGGAAAAAGCAAAAAACTAAATATCCAATATATTCGAAGTCAAAATAGAAGGCAGTGCTTATTGAAGAATAAATGTGCCTCAGAAAGGTTACTATAAAACGTGATGTGTTGTAAAAGTGAATTGCATCTGAGAATGTGTATTTAATAAATCAGTGGGAGCACATGTGAACCCACACACCATAGCTTTCTTTGTAAGCTTTAGAAGCAAACATATGATATGCCCAGAACATGCTAGGAGAATGCATTTGAAGCAGTAGTTAAAAGCAAATCCAGTCATATGGGAATAGAGCAGGATGATGTAGAGAGGGGTGGGGGTTGGGATGTAGGGTGGAAACAGCAGAGGAAGACATTACATGCTGTCCAAGTATAAAAGATAAATGCACATTTAGGATGTCTACAGGGACAACAAGCCGCTGTCTTAGTTTCTGATGACTTTACAGTTGCGCATCACTATCTTACTGCCATGCAACCAGATTTGACTAAAATAACCCAGCTTTCGACAAACACAGCTGTACAACACATACAGTACTGTAAGTGAGCAGCTGTGTGTGTGTGTGTGTTTTTTTTTTGTTTTTTTTTTCCTGCCTGCCTGCTAAGCTTGACAGAACATAAGAAAATTTTCAGCCCGACTGGACATTTCAGAGATTACTCATATTAAATATCAGCCCTGTTGTTATCATTTAAAAGGTCAGAGAGTGGACGAATAAAGGCACTGATTATATAATCCGCAAGCATTTTTTTCACAGTAATGAATTTCACCTCCTGGGAATATAATGACTTATTGGCTCCAGTTTTGTGGTCAGAACACCATCTGCACCTATTAAGTAATGATTATGGGGCAGATTTTTACTAATGTTTCTGTTGCTGCAACCCCTATTTCAGTGTTAAAAATTGCATGTCTGATTTGCTAAATGGGTGCATAGGGCTTTTATCGCTTAGAATAAGTTCGGCGGGTGGTCACCTGCGCTTTGTGCTTACGTCTGATTGTGTAGCACAGCCATGAGCACAAAATACTGGACAGATTACTGTAATTGATCACCTTCTTTTGATCACTTTACTTTTAAGCTGGAACATTGTATTGTAATTTTTGTTAGTTCCTGTTTGCACATTCTGGCAGCTGACATTAGGGTACCTGTTAGAAGGAAAAGCTCTAGTCACTGGCTCTGTGGATGAAAGTCACGTAAAAATAAATAAATAAATAAATAAATAACTGGCTACACTTGTAATACCTCTTAAAGGCTGCAGTAGCAGGTGAACAAAACTTTATTTGAACACATTGAATGTACACTGTATATTAACCAAAGACTTCGTTGATGGTGTCATCACTGCCAAAGTGTTGCCTGATTTGATCCCGAGGTCATGATGCTCATTGGACGTGAAAAAAATTACAAAATCTCTTTACTTCCCCAGTTTACTGGTCTCTTAGTCCTGATGACTCTCTTCAAAACCACATACAGCTTCCCATTACCCAGTTAAAAAAAAAAAAAAAAAACAGGGTTTGTATTGTACCCTTATTTGGGTGTGGCAGTCCACTGTATCCATTGGATTCTTAGTGGAATCTTTTATATTGTCCCATTAGTAAACATAAAGTGTAAAACAGATGTAATTAGAGCTGGATAAATAAATAAAAAATAAAATAAAATAAATAAAAATAAATAAAAAATAAAAATGAATAAAATAAAAATGCTAAATAAAAATGCTAAATTTAAGAAGGTAACTATTTCAACATGGAGGTTGCCTTGAGGATGTTATTTAAAGCATTCTGATGGTGAGACTGAAAACTATTTCTGAAAGGTCACTCCAAAAATAAAGAATAAAAAAAATCACTCCTGATTGAAATGTTGCATGTACAGTGGCGGCCAAAAGTATTAAGATAAAATCTGACATGTATTAAACTTCTGTGCACCAATCAGTAATTCCACTAATTGGTGCTATCCTGTATGGCTGAAGAGTTGTGGTCATTAACTGAAAAACTAGTAAAAATTTGGCTATGTGCTATTCAGCTTCCTCAGCTGGGTCATTTTCCGACCGAAACCTAACAGAAAGCTGCTGGGCTGGGGTAAAGTAGGAAGTAGCAGAAAAGAAACCTTCTCCTGTATGTGATCTTCAGGAAGCAATCAAATCTTTTTGACTCTATGCCCAGTCGGATTGAGCAGGTTTTGGAGAATAAAGGGCTTTGTATTAAATATTGATTGTTATAGAGCAATACATAACATAACACATTATTCTTATTATATTGATTGACACAATATGAGAATATCATTAAAATATTCAATTTCACATTTATCTCAAATCTCAACACTTTTGAGACCGCACCACCACTGAAGGCTAAAGCTAAGACCCACCACATATTTCAATTAAAACCTTATTTAGAAAGCAGCGATGAATAATATTGTTTTCTGTTAAAAGTATGGTTTTAGTCATAGTTATAGTTATATTTAGGTCTTGTTGCAATGTGAAATGTTCGTGAAATACATTTTGACAAATGCTTTTTTTTGTCAGGAAATTATGTACTCTTCACTTCTGAAACAAAGAAAATGAAGTGGATTGAATGCTTTGGTAAGCTCTTCTTCTTTAGATGTCACAAAGCTATATAGACAGGTAATATCCAAATACCTTGCTGAACCCACACTTTTGCTGCTGATTCTTTTGTTAAAAAGAGAAAACCCTATTTAAATATTTAAATGCTCGCTTTTGCCATTGTGTGTCACAAGTAAAAATGTATGCTCACTTTTGCAGTAGCCAAGGAAGCCTAGACAATTCAATTTTATTTCGCCTTTAGGGTACCGCACATGGCTAATGAGCCACTTTGTCTTACACGGAACAGTCTGGGTCTGTTTCCTGATCAGCTGTTTCCCTGTGGTCTAACAGATGAGGTCATCACATTCTGGCACAGCTGCTAGGAAAAAAAATATTTATGTTAGTTATTTTTTTTCCATCAGCCTAATCCATATATCCACTGGGATTTTGGGAAGATTAAAATCTTCAAATTTAGTCTAGTTAGTCAAACTGGAGATATTATTTATATATATATATATATATATATATATATATTTTTTTTTTTTTTTTTTTCCTTTTTTTTTTCTTTTTTTTTTTTCCCCCAAAACAGATATTTTTTGTTTGTTTGTTGTGCTACTGTAGGTATACGTTTCGCCAATATTGCTTCATTATTTATTAATAGTTTTTTTTTCCTAGCCAAGACAATGCACATGTAAAATAAAGACCGCTTTTATTGATATCAATCACATTGCAGATACAACACATATGCAAGCGCAACAGTTTTAGATGCCACCATCAATCTCTTCTAAACTACGAAGACAGTTGATATGTGAAGTCAATTTTGAAATACAATCAAAGTATAGACTGCTATCTCTTAAATACATTATTAATACATTCTATTGTAATATATTATATATATATATTTTATAATGTATATATATATATATATATATATATATATATATATTGTTTTGCTGACATAGATATTATTTTGATAGATTCCTTTTTTTTTATGTTACATTCCAAACTACCAAATAAAAACTTTGAACTTCTATGGACACAAAAGATTTCAGATGCACGGTTAACGTCAATGAAAAGTAGACAAATAAAACACAGCAAATAATGTAAACCCATTGCTAATCTACTCTCCTTTTCGAATACATGTGCCATATTACCGAGAAATACATACATCCATGTGAACCTCAGTGCTATCAAACGTCCATGCAAAACTTGGGAAAATCAGAACGGTACATACAACCACAACAATATTGTCTATTAAACAGGGTTCCTCCAACAGTCGGTGCCTTCATATCTTTAGTTGGCGTTAAAAGGTTATCGATTGCTTTTGATACAAAGGCTATGATTGTGTAAATAAACAGTAACGTCTTCCTTTCTCCACCATACTTCCTCTCTCTCTCTCTCTCTCTCTCGCTCTCTCTCTGCCAATAGGATGCTTTATTTCATATTCATAGACAAAGCTGTACAAGTACTCTGTGATACAAAATTCAGAACACAATCAAAGAAAGTGTGACCTCTGAGTCCAAATATTAAAAAAGAAAGGCATAACCTTTTGGCAGCTGTTTATATCATTGCCTAATATTACTTTGAATATATTTTAACGTCTTGTTTTATTGAACAATCACTGGTTATTTTTCTACTGTTCAGGACTTCTTCTGATCTACATTTCACGTGGCTTGAGAAGGTCACTCGGACGGGGTCTACTCAGAGCGGATAAGGTGATACAGAGTTACATTGTACAGCACCTGGTGTCCATTGTTCCAAGCATACAGTGCTCTGTCCTTCGGGTTGTAGTCCAACATAGAGATATGTGAATACTTGTTCTGGAAAGGGATGTCGATGTACTCATAGGTGGAGGAGTTGGTATGGAAGGCATAATAGACCTTTGTTCCTCCAGAGTAGCCGTTTGTTACATACAGAGTTCCACAGATCATAAAAGCCTCACCAGCACTCCTTTTCGGGTGGTTAGTGGTCCAGCTCTTGATGACCTGCAATGTAGCTGGGTTTAACTTGCTGATGACGATGTTCCCTGCATTCTGGTTGGTGGCGTACACTGCCCAAAGTCCTCCCTCATCCACCATCAGATCGATATCGGAATGGCCACCCCATGAGTAGTGGTAGCGGTTGTTGAAGCCAGCATAATCCAGCTGGCTGGACTTACTGATCATGGACGTCTTGAAGTCGAACTTGATGATAGTGTGGCTCTGGAACTTGTTGAAGTAAATAGAGCCGTTATAGACCACCTGGCCTGTGCCAGACCAAGGGTGCGGGAGCCGATGTGAGGTGAAGTTATCTGAGTTCATGAATTCCGCCATGGATGGGTACTCGCGTACAAAGCGGTTGTTATGGTACCCGTCCATGTAGTAAACCTGACGGTTGGAAAACAGTATGTGTGTCAATATGTCCCACTAAGAATCACACTACAGACACAAACACAAAAACTATCAAGCACAAACACAAAGAAATTCTCCCCGGAACAAATCAAATAAATATACGTTGTACCAGGTTCCATTCAAATACATCTAAACAAGAAACAGAGCTCTTTAAGATACATAAACCTGCAAAAAAAATTCCTTTGTATAATGTATAAAGATTATTGTCAATTTTATATAGATATTGCATACATATATGTATAAATCGATCATTAGATCATAACATGGAGGGAACATGTGATTTGTTTGAAATGTGATTTCACATTGGCTCATTCTTATCATTTTTTCTACATAGGGTTATAATATAAAACAACCTTGAATATTGCTAAGACTTTATGAACACAGGATTATCACATCCATATTTACTTGTTAAAAATCCCATTCCATATTTAATCCTCCTTATAGTGCCGGTATAACAAAACCCATCCTTCTGGAAAGGCTGCTCACTACATTGTGGAGTGCTGCTGTGGGAATTTGTGCTCATTCAGCCAGAAGAGCGTTAGTGGGGTCAGGTCTGAAGTTCATAGCCCTGACATGATTTCAAGATCGTCCCAAAGGTGTCAGTGGGTTTGAGGTCAGAACTTTGTGCAGGCCACTCGAGTTCTTGTACACCAAACCTGGCAAACCATCTCATCCAGGAGCCCAGTTTATGCACTGGGGAAATGTCATGCTGGAACATGTTTGGGCTCCTTAGTTTAATTAAGACAAATCTTAATGCTACAATGGCATTAGACAATCCTGGAGCTCCAAATCTGTGCCAAAAAAAAGTTTATATTAGGCCTAGATGTGGGGATCAGGGATTCACTTCTGGTCATATAGTGTACAAACACTTACTTAGATCTAGATTCCCTTTAGGCAAATGCTTTACTGGCTTGAAATTGCTTTTGCAAGTCCCCTGTTCCTTTAATGAAGCCAGATAATAGAAGTCGGTTGGTAATTTTGAAAGTGATGTAGGTTTGTTAAGAAATGTATGCAATCCAATATGCAATATATTTAATGCACAAAGAAATTGGAATCGATACCGATGAGTGCCCAGGTTTCCTGGGATAGGTTCCAGATCCACTGCTACTCTGACCAGGATAAAGTGGTTACTGAAGATGAATGAGTAAATGTATTGATGAACCATGCGCTCAAATATCATTAGGTAATTTACAAAATCCTAATTTAGTAACCTAATATCATAATTAACCATAGATTAAGATATGTTCTTATAAGTTATTTTCATTCAATTCAATGAATTTTATTTGTTTAACGCTTTTAACTATGGTTATTGTCGCAAAGCAGCTTTGTGGAATTACTGTAAGTAAAGTAGACCGTGTATGGATAAAAGTATAAACTAGAACTATCGGTTTGTCCCTGATGAGCAAGCCCAGGGCGACAGTGGCAAGGAAAAACTCCTGACAGGACAATAGGAAGAAACATTGAGAGAAACCAGAGTAAACAATGAACGCTTTCTCATTTGGATGATATTGACCATATATCAGCCCCTGGTATATCTGTGTGATCTGAGGTTTAAAGTTTCCTATAACGAGAAAGGTCTTTAAGTTAATATAAAGTCCACTTTCATCGTTGGAGACTCAGGTACTATTGAGTAACTGCAGTCACACTCCTGCCTGCATGCATCAGCTGAGTCCAAGGCCATCTTCATGGCCAAGTGGAGTTGTCCTCAGTCATCACATCGCATTCCAAGCAGAGCACAGGATTTTACCTATTGTTTTAAGGTTTTTGGCTATTAAGTTGATGAGCGACAGTCTGACCCTTCATCAGTCAGTTAAAACTGACATTTTCTATTCGATCTTACTCTTAGAGGAGTTAAATACCTACAGGCTCACCCCAGGCTATTTGCTTTACAGGAATTTATATATATATATATGTATAAAATATATTTATATATAAAAGCCTAAGATTAGTCCTGCCTCACCGTAGTCATATTTGACAAAGAGCTATGAGTAGTCCATGTTCAAATTGCAAAACATTTCATAAAGAGAGTGCACTAAAAAGCCCAGGCAAAAACAGCCTAGGAAGGGGAAGATCTATTCATAGAATACATATTAATAGACATATAAACTAACAGGAAACAGCAGTGCATGTGGAGCACTGACACAGGTGCTCATTTGGGCACTGGAAATGATGCTGCTGCCGAGTTAATGATATCTGTTGAGATTTATGCTCAGAATTTGCATCTAAATGAGCCTTAGTAAAATAGGCCCAGCCCTGGAATGTTCAAAGGAATATATACTGTTGGGATAAACAAGAATGCTGATAAGGTGCAAAAAAAAAAAAAAGAAAAAAAAAGAAAGAGGCATTTAAAACTAAAACTGCAGCATCATGCATCAGCTGTAAGTCAAGGGCACAATGTTCAATGATAATGCAATTCAGCTTCTGCTTTATACTCTTTATTCTTCACTTGAAACATTTACAGAGAATGCTTTTTTTTTGTTTGTTTGTTTGTTTTTTTACTTACCCTGGAGTCACCATCAGGGGCAAGTGGATCAGTCATCCATGATCCGTATCTTGATCCGGATGTTTTAATTGTAACTGGGTCACTTATTCCTGTTAGTTTTCCACATGCTGTA
The DNA here is from genome assembly GCA_030347435.1 of Clarias fuscus. NCBI lineage: Eukaryota > Metazoa > Chordata > Actinopteri > Siluriformes > Clariidae > Clarias > Clarias fuscus. The sequence continues at coordinate 13,279,693 of CM059208.1, read as the reverse complement.
AATAATGAATAAAATTACTCTAGATGACATGAGTGCGACAATTAAGTGTGAGATAGAATGTGGCATATTATCTCTCTCTCTCTCTCTCAATCTCTCCCTCACACACACACACACACACACACACACACATCTAGAATGCACACCCTTGAGCTAGTGTCAGGATCGGATTCTTTGTTTCACTAGTGGTTTCAGCCATCCTTCCATGGCTGAAAATAAACTCCACTTGTCATTATTTCTCTCTCCTCATGTGACATCCTTAGGGAGCACCAGACACAGTATTCTCTTACCAAACCATCATTTTTAGCTCTTCCATCACTTCTGCTCTGCAGCAATTCTGTGCTCATCAGTGAAACTTTATCTGCATAGCTTGGCTTAAATAAGCTCTGATTGCCACCGATTCAGACCAGTGAATTGTATACATTTTATCCATTTTTCATATATGTTTGATATAGTTTGTGATTTTTGTTTTTTGCTCTTTTTTTCTACTTAGGTATACAGTATAAACAGGATCAACTGTACTGTCCTGTACCGCGAGTTCCAATAACCTATACATTATTATGACGTATAGTACTTCATTTTACATCACACTGAATAGGAATAGTTACATTTAGCATAACGTGCACCACTCTACAATGTGCACCAGCAATCTGCCATTATTGACCAAGTGTAATCCCATCATCTATGTATGATTGGGGGAGGGGGGTTACTTTTGCAAACGTGACCCATTTTCCAGCAGTCCTACAACAGTAAGATATTTGTCACAGATGGGCAATTATTTTGAAGGCATCTGATGCGCAAATGTTGGCTAATAAGCTTGTGTGGTACAAATGAGAATTATGAACAGCTTTGCGTTTAAGATTTCAGAGCACATTTAACTAAATACAACCATTAAAATAATAGATGAAAGGATACTGCACTTAATCAGCAAGCATGTCGATGTAATGTGTTGTAAAAAAGATTGAGTTTCTTTTAAATCTTGAATGATCCTGCGCTGTAAAACCACTTGCTTATACTGTACAGTATACTACTATATGGGTCAGACAGGTAGACTGGATCTTAAAGGAACTCTCCAGGAATAACATTTTAAATGGTGAGGAAAAAGAGAGTGGCATTATTTCCTCCCGAGAGAGTTTTTTTTATTTTATCTCTTATATAGCAACATTATGGGCCAACATGAACTGATAACCAGAAAAAAATCCTGTAAAAGTGTAAATAATAGAAATGAAAGCAAATTACTGCCGAGGTGGTGTTGATATAATGTTAGTTTGCACCAATGTGCTTTGCATTATGGTTACACCTCAGGCAACAGTTTTAGGAGAACAGGCAATGATTAACATTTGCTTAGATTAATGAACCATAATGACTTCCTACAGGCGGAATGTACTATAGCTAGAGAAATAGTCTGTCACTCTTTAAATCCTGTCTCTATTTATAGATGATTATCTTTACCACTTGATGTAGCTTTTGACCCAGAAGAAGACACACGCCTGCAGCCCACTCTGGATTTAAATGCTCCAGTCAGAGCTCAGCCTGGTGTATCTGCTCCAAACTTATTCTAACTATATCGATTAACAAACGGATTGAAACTTACCCGTATGTACTTTGCTCATGAATTATACTCCGTCTTAAGCATGTTAATAAGCTGTAAGTATACTGATCTCTACATGTTTGTGTGTCTTTGTGTGTTTAAAAGCTCAATTACATCTGCCTGTGTAAATATATCTGACTAATGTGGGCCCAACAGATTATATATCTCACCAATGTGGGTTTAACGAGAGGGTGTTGATGTTAGTGCTCAAACTCGGCCTACCTAATTTTTGCATGCATGCACGAAGCCTCTCCTCAAGATTTGACACCCTGCTGTGGAGCTCCTCGTAGTCAAAGGCTCCGATCTCCTCCTGCAGCTCGCTTAGCACTGACGTCAGATTCTTGACCTCCTCTTTAAACTGCAATACCAATTTTGCATCGGCCTTGTATTCCTCCAACACTGGTATCATTGGCCTAAGTTCCTCCATTTTCGCTTTTATGGCCTGTAAGGTTAAAATAGGCTTGGTTCAGTAGGCATGTGTGCAACGGTCCTGTCCAAACACCTATCTGGCCCTAGCATGCCCTGTCTGTCTAACCTATCCTGAGTGCAATGTGTGCCTAATGCAGATGTGGGATATGACATATCGAAAGGATCATAAAACAACTCCTCAGTACACAAAGAATAATTGGCAAAACTCCTTTATTTTTCAATGTTTAAAATGCAATGTCTTAAGTGATTACATGCTTTGCATCACATACAACATTGTTTACTCGTTACTTTGTTCCCTTGGTAACAAAATGTGCATTAACAAACCTGAATGAGGAAAGACACGGAAGAAATTCACCATAACATAAATAAATATCTAGTAATGGAATGCTTCTACAATGGCATGCACAGAAAGAGCGCAACATGAGAGCTTTAAAAGTGCTTATTGGCTTAAAATAAACTAAATGGTGCAAAGATTCAGTAGACCAGCTCAGGATTACAATGGGATTGAACTTGCTCTTCAGTCTCTGCAGCTTTGATATTCATAATTCATAGTTTTAGCCCTGCAAGCGAGAAAATGAGAAACTGTTGAATAGCTAACTCACTAGCCTGTCTGAAACATAAACACAGACTATACCCAGATACAGGTGTAATCACAAGACAACACATCAACATAAAAATGGGTGAAAGATGCAGCATGCAAATACACACAACAGGAATCGCTGTGCAACTGTGCAAATAATTGTGATAATGACTGCGGTAATTAATAAAAATAATTGCTACATCAAACATAGCCAGCGAAGCTATAAATAACGCTAATATTTAAAGAGGATTAAAGTCTCATTAAAGATTCATTAGGCACTATGGAGGACACAGAGGACTTCTCCACAGAAGTGCTTATTTCTTCCATAATTTACTCTGCACTTGTTTTGGTATATAAAATACCACACTTGTACATGCTCTGTACATGCAGAATAAAAAAAAAAGGTTAAGGTTTCAGGATCATGATGACATTTGAATACAAATGAGCAGGCCTTTCATGCAGATTAATTATCAAGGCTGCATTTTATATTTGTGCTCCAGGAAACTGGTGAAGCTAAACATTTTTTTTGTTGTTGTTGTTCCTGCTTGACTTTTTTTTTTTTTTCCATCAGAAACCAATTAATCTTAAGATCATTAATCAAAGTTATGTAGCAATAAAGCAATTTAAAGCAGGGAAAATCAAAGGCTGTGAAAATGCAGATAGCTGTCAGGCTAAAAATGGAATCAATATACCTCGAAGAATGGATGGATGAACACATTATCTTGTCATACCTTGTATTGCTTAGCAATATTTTGCTTGTGGTTCTCCTCCACCTGTTTGAATTTAGTCTCCAGGCCACGCAGCTGCACCTCCATTCGATGAACATACTGCAGATCTTTCTGTGTCCTCTCATCCAAAGTCTGGATCGACTGGGTCATGTTCTGTACCTGGTGGAATGGTGGAAATAGATGGAAAAATTAGCATAGACCTAAAACATCAGGGGAGCATTTTGTATCCGGGAGCAGTGCCAAGTCTGCAGTTCTCATCAGAAATATTTACAGTGCTTTACATAATAGCCAAATACTAGAAGGTTATTTAAGATACATTTGTGCAAGAAGGTCTAGTGTGTGTGTGTGTGTTTGTATGGGTGATATACTGATTATGGACATAAAGGTTACTTTTTCAAGGAGCTGTCTCAGCTGCTTAGTCCTGGCATCCCGCGAGCACATGGTCTGCTGAGGAGCCACCACGGTGCACACACACCTGCCCTCACTGTCCTGTGCTGAGCTGTACACCTGCCACGACTCCTCCGGGTTCGCAGGCAGCACCTGGACAACAAGCAGACAGACAGACAAACGAGGTCAGTGAGAGTCTCAGCTGAGAATCTGTGCCTAATCCCTACATTTATTCTTTAAAAGGGAACACAGGAAATGTGCATTTTAGAGATACAATCAGTTCACTGCAAATTAATTATCTTTACATCATTCTGTTTCCCCGCACTAATCTGCACCTACCAAGAACACAGTAAGATGCTTCGCTTATGTCATCAAGTTGGGCTTGTGCCATGTTCAACTGATGACACGTTCACACAAGCTGAACACGTTCCCCCCCCCCCCCCCCCCAGGGAGCTGCATGTATAAATGAAGGGCTCTCACACATACCCAGCACATACGATGTGTTAATTCATAATCACCTTTTCTTCAAAAAGAAAGCTATGATCTAAAAATTGCCTGCATGATGCTCACGTGAAACAGTCATCTGTAATTATATCTGTAATTCAAATCACCATTACAGGAAAATGTCATCAGACCAAAAGTGCAGCTGATTTAATACATTTAGCTTCCATTTGGTGAATAAAATTATGTTGTGAATATTTTTAAAGCCACACACTTAAATGTAAAACTCTATTTAAAAAAATTCCTGGAGTTTTCCAGTAATAATGCATTTAAATGAACCTTTAAAGGGCGCCACATTCCTTTGAAAAAACACATTCGGGCTGACAGAAAGGCGCATTTAGGCAGACATCTGAAAGAAGTTCTCCGCCCATCAATTTTCACTTACACACTAATAGGCAGAAAACAGCAATTGTACTCTCCACATAATTAAGGCTTTTCTTTCTTTTCTTTCTTTTTTTTTTTTTTTTAAGGAAACCAATCATATTGTTGCGAGACAGAAATGGACTTTGGCAGCTCATCATGCAATTCATTCAGTTCACGTGTTGAACATGCCTGTTCTTAATTATTTCATTCTGTATAAGTGCACTTGCACATTTAAACACCATAATTAGAATTTGAGATCCGATGAGGCATAATGATAGCAAGTGAGGAGATCTTAATTAATAATCATTGCATATATATATATATATATATATATATGCATAATTGGTGTTGTGCTTGTCTCCAGATATACTCAGACAGCAAATTTTTTGTCTCGACACGACCTTCAGTGATACACCAAGTGTATATTATAGCATTTCAATATATATGAAAAATGAAATGATGAGGTTTAAGAACCAAAATAACCAAAGATCAATCCAAGAATCCAATCAAGCATCACACTCAATTAATTACATTGAATTAATTATTTGAAGTAGAAACTCCATCCCTGTTCCGGAATATGGTATTTCTACAATGAGTGCACACACGCTCTAGTGGTGGTGTGTCATTAGTGTCCTGCTCTCAGATGTGTGGCGCGTGATGTAAAGCTCGGTAACTCACAGCCGTGCTACGGTCCGCTCCCGCAGGCGGAGCCGCCATCAGCCTGGTGGAGTTCAGGCCCACTAGCGAGGGCAGAGTCTGCGACATCCAGTTAGTGATCATGGCCATGGTGCTGAGCACAACGCCGATCTTCAGCAAGGGCAACGACATCTTTGCGCGCCTTTCTTCCTCTTCAAATGCTTCATTCTACGCGCTCCAGCGCGGCACGAATCTGCACCCCGGTGCTGCCTGTCAAAGTTTGGTGGTGTATTTGAACCCCGGATGGGGACAGAGCCGCTTCCGACATGACCGCTGATCTTTTCCTTGACTCTAAAGCCTGCGGTGTGTGTGTGTGTGTGTGTGTGTGGATGCTCGCTGCTCGGGGATGCTGATGGCTGTCCGCTCAGCTCGCCTTCTCTGTTCGAATAACGAGAACTGCGGAGACTCGGCTCAGCTTCTCATTGGTCCGCTGTCCACGCCCACCGCGCAGCTCATTAAATATTCATGAGGCCGTCCGACTATCCGTGTATTTTTCCATGTATTCCACGTAACATCTAAGGTAATACTCCGAGTCATCTGGAATATTTTACGTTCCTACATCCGCATGTTTCCGATGTGGCTTTCAAAGGTTAAACTTCAGCTCGAGAATGAAATCATTTTGATGCTGTTATTAGTAAATCCTATTCTGAATCTGTTTTAATTCTGACTACAAGCGTTAAAAGGTAAATATGAGTCCTGCAGCAAATTAATGACAAAAGAGAACAATAATTAAAAGGGAAAATTAAACAGTAGGAAAAACTATTTTCTTTATTGATCACTGTAGTTTAATCGTGCTCATTTTTCTATAGTCTGTCTTCGGTCATTGACAAACGCTCATTTATTACCAACTGATAATTCTAAAGACTATCAGTACGAGACATAAATTAGCCAACAGGGGGCAGTGCAAGTTTCCTAATAGTTTTAAACTAGTGACCTCTGCTGATTCGCGTTTCAGCAGTTTGCCTCATTACCACACCAGGGATCTTAGTGTATTTGATTAGCGCATGATTATTAGCTTAACCCACTTTCCCTTTTCATAGGTCTTTTTACAAACTGATAAATGATGGGACGAGAATGTAACCAAGTTAATATTTAGGTGAGAAATGAAGAGTCTTGTAGTCCAAAAAAGGCATGACAGTGAAGTAAATTCTAATCAGTGATTTTTGATGGTCAGTTTTCCTAGTCTAACCATGTTCTATAATGTCTCTATAATTTACTATTTGACCTATCATTAAATAATTGAGTCAATTTGCTTGCTTGTTTGTTTATTATATTGTAGGCGGCATTACAATCACACACATTATACTTTTGCAAGAAGATTCATTCTGAGTCTAACTTTTAATGTATTCTTAATTATATATGGCAGCATTATTTGGACACACATAAAAACTGGCTCCACATACATTTTTGACAAATTATTATTATTATTATTATTATTATTATTATTATTATTATTATTTTAATGTAGTACAGAGGAACTTTTAAATTCTGTTTTGTGCACAAACTAGAGACCTATTGGGAAGATCTTCAGAATCCATTAAAGCCCAAAAAAACCTTATCACCCGTGACATGTCAAGGACAAATTTCAAGCCTCATCCTAAAGTGATCATACAAAAGTCATGTATAAGGCCTCTTAACAAAGTAAATAGTAATTACTTCATTTTGTAAATATCATCTACTCTTAATAAGTGTTGAGTGTTGAGATGATCTCAGGAATAGTCTGCGTGCCCACGGGGGTTTTGATGCGGTACAGGGTATAATACTGATTTCCTGTTTTAATTGTTTTTTGTTGTTGTTGTCGTTGTTTTTTTACTCTTTTTGTATTGAATTGTAAAGGTCTTAACTTCAAAAATACCTGTGACCTGGGTGCTAATAATATGGGTTTAAATGAATATTTGGACATTTCTAGTCTCGCTTTGAGTTCGGAAATATTGATGTGGTAGTGTCTATGATCAAGTGTAAAAATGCAATCTGGGACACAAATGTCGTTTTTGGAGTCAAGGGAAGCGTAGACCCACTGAGACCAAGCATGGCAGTAAATTTTTACAACTTTATATAAGCAAGGAGATTACTGACAATATTATTTAATATTGTGTGAGTAAAGACTGTTCCAACATGCATCACTATTTTCATATATTGTGTGGGTTCCTCTCCCAAATAAATTTAAAAAGGAAATACATTTATATGAAAGGAATCGCCCTTGATGCTAGCATCATAACTCCACACAAACATATAGACATACACACACGCACACACAGTGCATTAATATGTCCTGTATGAACTGTGGCAGAAATAATTCGTGTCTCCGGGTTAATAAAAAAAAAATTGTGCTCATTCAGCACTAGGGATGTTTGTTAACTGTGTAAACATGTAAATATTTTGTGTAAATAGTGTATGTGTGTGGTGTGTCAGGCGGAGGTGATTACTGCTCTGAAATAGGCTTACCATCATAAGTGCTGCAGGTTTAAATGAAAAAACGCAACTCTATGCATTTATGATCGGAGATGTACAGTGGCAAATGTGTATTTTTTCACGTCAGAACAATTAGGCTGTGCTAGCTGGAAGGGGAGAAAGAAAATGGCGTTTATAAACCTACTTGAGTGAGTTCTGTTCCCATCAGCACGAGCAGGGTGAGACTCAGGAGCTTGCTTGCAGGCTGCATCTTCTTGTCGCCGGGGGCACCTGATCCAGAGCTATCGCATGCAGATCTACTTAAGAAAAATCTTCCAGCTCTCTCTTTTTACGCGCCGTCTTCGAGATTTTCTTTAAGGATTCGATGTCAAAATAAGGAAAGGGATGAAATCAGGGTAGCCGAGCTGTCTTTTAGCATATTTATCGCGTCTCGGTTTGCCGACGCGTCCTCGACCTGTTTCCTCGGTTGCTTCTGAAGACAAAAAAGAAAAGAAAGAGCAAAAAGGAGGCAAAAATATATCAATACATTTACTTCATCGCTAGCAAAAGTTGGCTTCCTAATGCGAGAAGGGCAGGTGTGGGAGGCGAATTTGAGACGCGAGGAGCTAGCCGTGGTGCTGAACCGGAAGTGACACGAGAAGGCGTGGGAGAGTCAAGAGCGGCGGGGCGCGCGGGGCTTCGTCCAAACCGCATACGAAAACCACAGAACACGATGCGGTATGGCCTAAAACGGTGTGTGGTTATGGATGCAAATATATATATAATTGTTATATCTGTGATATAGGCTAACAATGCCTTAAATAATGGCGTGTTCATAGGTTAATCATGGGTTGCTATGACAACCGCATCCTTGAATCATTGGTTCGTAAAAGTGGTTTCGTTATTACACGCTTTGTCTAACGAGATCTAATGGTTATGAGTATTGAATTAGAAAATATTTGTTTTTGTTTTGAGAAATGGGAGTACACTATTACATGCTTCATCCAAAATTAGGTTAGAGTTTAGATAAATTTTTTTTGTATTTCTCATAAAGAGGAGGAGGAGGGGGAGAGAGAGAAAGAGAAAGAGAGAGTCCTACACTTGCTCGTAAACCGATCAAGCATAATATTATGACCACTGACAGGTATAGTGAATAACAGTGATTATCTTGTTACATTGGCACCTGCACTGCAAAATTCCCAGTGTTGATTTAACACCCCAAGTGTTTACATATGACCTAATGGTCGCGAATGTACTCTGAAAGTGTTAAATCAACACTCTGGGTGTTCATTCAAGACTAAGGATTTTGCTGTGTGGAAGTGGGTGGGATATATTACCAAATGTCCAATTACTAAAAATGGTCCAAAGGTGAACCGGCAACAGGGTCAAGGCTCTTTTATGTAGGTGGGGACTGAAGGCTGGCCCATGTACTCTGATCCAATAGAAAATCTATTGTATCTCAAATTGCTGATTCTGGTGAAAAAAAAAAAAGAAAAAAAAAGGTGTCAGAATACACAGTGCAAAGCTACGGACCGGTCAGAGTGCTCATACTGAACTATGTCCACTGCGAAAAGCACCTAAAATGGGCACATGAGCAGAAATGGAAGGAGCAATGCATGCTGGTGACCTGGTCTGATGAATCACAATTTCTTTTACATTGTGTGGATGGTCAGGTTCATGTGCCCTTATCATGTGTTCAGATGCATGTCCTTCCTTTTATGGAGAAGAAATTGAACCAGGATGCATAATGGAAAGAAAGCAAAGCAGAGGAGGAAATGTGATGCTGTGTGCAATGTTCTGCTGGGAAGCCTTGGGTCCTGCCATTCATGTGGGTGTTACTGTGACACATACCACCTATCCAAAAATTATTGCTGACCATGTACAGCCCTTCATGGAAATGGTAATCCGCGGTGACAGTGGCCTCATTTAGAAGGATTACATATACCTGCCAGACTGCAAAAATAGTTTAAAAATGGTTTGAGGAAGACATAAGTTCATGGTGTTGAATCCAAGCAAGCATCTGTGGGGATGTGCTGGAAAATAAATCTGATCCATGGAGACCTCACCTCATGACTTACAGGACCTAAAGAATATGCTATAAGACTTTCTGCCAGATATCACAGCATCCCTTCAGAGGTCTAGTGGAGTGCATACCATGATGGGCCAGGGTTGGTTGGCAGCAAAAGTGAACCTACTCAATATAAGGCAGGTGGTCATAATGTTATTGCTGATTATTTATTATTTATTATTGATTTGTCCATCTTGCAACTTGGTTGGACAATATTGGGTCAATATTGTGCTCAGCTTATGAGACTTTTCAGAAATGTTGTATAAAAACCTGTTGGCCGGGTACAGTATATATTGACTATATACAGTGGTGATCAAAAGTATTAGGACAACATGTGCTAGCTATTAACGTTCTCCCTGTGCACAAACAGGTGATTTCACTAATTATTTTTAGCCGTTGATAATTATTTTAGCCAGACATTTTAAATGTCTGGTTTAAAGAGTTGTGCTATTTTGAATCAGTTTGTGTAGTTAATGGATGGAACAAATATGTAGGCAGGGGTGTCTACCTCTAGGCAAAAATAGCTAAACTAGTGCATTCTCAAGTGAACTGTGAATTTCTGTGGCAAATCTTTGTACATGATCACCAGGACACAATCAAGCAAGCATGAATTGAGCAAGTGACACCAGAACCAGCTAGACCCAGCAGGTTTTGAAGAATAAAGGATTTAATACTATGTATTGATTGTTGTATAGCAATTTCATTGCATAAAGTAAAACATTATTTTTTAAATCTTTCAAAATGTAAGGAATGTCATTAACCATTGAATTTTACTTTTGTCTCATACATCTGAATATATTTTTGGCTACCAATGTATACAATTTTTTGTTAAATAGGCTACTGCAATGCATTAATATCAAGCTTCAATTTGGACACAATGTGGATTTGGAGTGGACTTGCTCTCAAATAGTATTCTTTGTACTTTATAAAATCAGTTGACTTGAATTTGAGGGTAATTACTTGATTGTTTTGAACACAATACTGGAGAGCACTGGCTTTAGAATGAGAGAGACATGTGATGATGATGATTTGAGGGCAGTCTGTAATTAGCCTAATAGTCAAATTACTCCAACTGCACAATGTCTAATATGCACAATGGTTTTCTGTTTAATCATATTTTGTACAGTATGTGCTTACTTCAGCCCAAGCACTAATGGAGAATATCTTTAGATTAAATTTTCACCATGAATACCCCCCATACCATTATTAGAGCTAAATAGCCTTCACTCATCAAGAGTGGCTTGCTTTTCTATTAGGGCATTAAATGGCATCCCCATGGTAGCTTTAGACAGAGCAAAATCACATTATAGAAGTGATGTGCCATGTCTAGCGCATAGTGCAAGACCAGGGCTTTAAAGGTCACATGAATCTTTTTTCCATCTATTTAAGGCAATCAAAGGACACACAACATTTATATCCGGTCATTAGCAGTTACAATTACTGCCTCTGCATGGCACTTTAAAGAATTCAAAATTAAAAGACTACTGACTTGTAGTTCTTCCATCATTTTTTTTTCAAGAATAAAACTACTAGAGATGATTACATTTACTTCTGTGCATTTGTCTTTATAATTAGATATTACACACAACAAAATGGTATTTATTAAATAATACATGGTGGAACTTTTAAAAGATCATTATATTTAAGATTCAATTATTTGTCACATATACCTTATAGCAGAGTGTTTTTTTTTGTTGTTGTTGTTGTTGTTTTTTGCATATCTCAGTTAGAAATCTGGAGTCAGAGCGCAGGGTCAACCAGGATACAGCACTCCTGGAGCAGATAGGGTGAGAGGGTTGCTCAAGAGAGAGCCTTGCTCAAGAGCTTAACAGTGGCAACTTGGCAGTGCTGGGTCTTGGACCCCGACGTTCCAATCAGTAACACAGAGCCTTAACCATTTGGGCCCTATTTAAAACTCTGAAAGAGACAAAATGATTAAAATTAGGAACCAGGTTCCGTATGATGATCCCTCTGCAAGAAGGCTTAAAGGTTCGACATAGCATGTTACATGATGTTGTTTTCAATACATTTAAACTTTAGAAAGTTAAGGCCATTAAATATTCAAATATTTGTTAAGCAACCTTTTCCCTTAAATTGTACATAGATTTTAGACACCAAATTACATATCACAGTTTCTCTCCGCAGATTTCGTGCAAAATATTGCACCAACTAGTGTTTGATCTAGCTATTTTTGGGAACAAGTAAACCAGTTACACCAGAACAGAGATTGTCACAAAATTGCATATTTTTTTATGATTTTCTAATGAATACATAAGCAGCACTGAACCAGAAAGGAGCCCTTGAGGAATACAAGACAAGCTTGCCCCACTTTCTCTCTCTTCCTCTTGCCTGCTTTTTGATCCTGAGATCAGTGAAAGAAAACAATGTTCAGTCTGTACACAGTTTAACCATTTCAAGTGCTGAGAAGCTGAGCGCTACCACAATATAAGAAATTTTTTAAATCGTGTTTTTGCTGTTTATCAAAACAAAGTGGAAATCAGTAAACCAATATGACCATAATCATCAAAATAAAAACAAAAAAAGGGATTGAAATGTTTCACTTTATATTTGATGCATCATCTCTCGAGCATCAAAGAAGGTATGCATCTAGACTGTTTCTTGTCCTCGCTCCTAGGTGGTGGGATGAAGTTCGTCTAGATGTCCGTACAGTTGAATCACTAGCAATCTTAAAAGCGACGACTAAAGACCTATTGTTTCTAAGGTATTTGGATTAAACCCCCAAACCCCCCAAAAAACTTCCTAACCTAGCATAAGGATCTGTCCAATGACAGAAACTTCAAAGCACTTTTGTAAGTCATTCTGGATAAGGTCCAAATGCCAAATGCCTGTAAATGTAAATGTAAAAAATGAACTTTGTTAAAGTGTAAATAGAGTAGAGTGCAGTAGAAATTACAGCTGGTTTCCTAGTGAAAGTAAGTGCATTTCAGCACAGTGAACTTAATTGGAGCAAAACAGCTGCCTGACCGTCAAACAACTACTGGATTGGAGCTAAACAACTGTGTGACCATCAACAACTTGAGAAGAATGCAATGCAAGAATGTCATGCGGTCTCGTGATTCCAGTTTGACCCTATTGTAGAGTTATAGCCATCTCAGTGCAAGAAGAAGCGGGGCACTGTTTAAAAAGCTGGAATTAAAACACACCCTTTTTTAAATTCAAAAATGAAAATGTCAAGTGGTCTGACGCTGGATGAACCCCAACCAATATAATGGCTCATTGGTGATCTTGTTGAAACAGCATAGACGCGATGCAAGCATCATTCATAATGCCCACTATACAAGTCTCTGGAGGGAGTGATCTGGGGTTGCTACAGTTGGTCAGGTCTAGGCTCAGCATGTATGTGGCGAAAAAATGAAGACAGCTGATGATCTGAATGTATTTGACCATTAATTAATTTTTCCCCCTGATGACTATGCCAAAATTCCAGGAAGACAATAACTAGATTTATCAGGTTCAAACTGTAAAAAAAAAAAAAAAAACATGGTTCTGGGTGCATAACAAATCACTTTCATACATTAATTGGCCAGAACAGAATCCTCATGTTAACAGTCCTTGGGATGTGCTGGAAAAGAGTTCATAGCAGAGGTGGGTAGTAATGAGTTACATTTACTCCGTTAGGTTTACTTGAGTAACTTTTTGGGAAAAATGTACTTCTATGAGTAGTTTTACTGCACCATACATTTTAGCTTTACTTGGGTAGATTTTTGAAGAAGAAACACTACTCTTACTCCTCTACATTGGGCTACACTCGACTCGTTACTTTTCTAATCATTTATTGTAAACATGCAGCTGGTAGATCTACCGCATGACTGTTTCACGAATCAGACGCAGCAACAATTATCACATGACTCCATTTGACCAATCAGGTCAGGCGGCATAGTGGTGGTGGTGGTGGGGGGGGGGGGGGTCGGACCTTCAGTCGGTGTTCTATAAATTCATCCTACCTGTGAATCCGTGCTACAGACACTCACTTGCGCATGCGCAAACAAAAGTTTCCACATCTTTCTCTAATTTTGCAGAACGCCCATACTGTAAATCCGTGCTACAAGTGGGATCTTGCGGTTAGTCTAAAATCTTGTGGTGAGTATAAAATTCTTTTTTCATGTTTGTGTGATTATATGTTAACTTTAATTGTACATATAATGTTACTTTACCAGTCTATGAATATATTAGTATATACTGTGTGTGTATGTATATAATTATTATAATAAAAAATAAAAAAAATCAGACATTGCGATTGAAATAGTTACTCGGTTACTCAGTACTTGAGTAGTCTTTTCACCTAATAATTTTTTACTCTTAGTTGAGTAATATTTTGGATGACTACTTTTTACTTCTACTTGAGTAATATTATTGTGAAGTACAGCTACTCTTACTTGAGTACATTTATTGGCTACTCTAACCACCTCTGGTTCATAGAGTGATTTAACTAACATTTAATGGAATTAAAAGTTGTGATGTTGCATACGTTTGCCAAAACAATGTCATAGATGCAATAATGTGCCATAATCAAAAGTGAATATAGTGTGTAATTAAAATATTACAATGTGCAATTTTTGGGCCAGGCAGAGAAAGACAGGGAAAAGGAGAGATATAGATTAGAATATACAAACAGTACCTTTACCTTAAAAAAAAAAAAAAAAATGAAACATTTCCAAGAACAAGGCAAATAATATGTAAATCCACTTCCTGCTTCATGTAGTGCAAAAAATAAATTATGTGCATGTCGAAGAGTTCATGTCCCAGTATTAGATTCTTTTTCCTTTTTATTAATATTTTATGACTGAAATCATGAGGTGATATTACTTGAAATGAAATGAGCACAGAAGCATATCAAATAATTCAGCAGTGACACAGTGACAATAGCCACTTGATAGCCTCAAGGGATTACTACAAATTGAAGCAAGGCTGAAGCATGAATGAAAAAGCCAGATTATTATCTCAATTATATTAATCAATAACATTCAGCAGTCAGCAGCAGCAGCAGCCAGCATCCAGCAGCAGCAGCCGTATCATTTTATAGCTTCATTAGGAGAACAGTACTGCAGAACACTGCCAAGATGAAGCTCTAACATAATTTCATGTGGGATTTTCATTAATAAAGTGTACAGATCTAAGGCACTGATGCTTAGTTAGAGTGTGTTTTCTCAAACTCATATTCATTCAAAGAAAACAACATATTACATATAACATCACTTTGGAGATTAAATACTGTATAATGAAGGATGTTAGGTTTATCCTGTAAACGCGGAAGTAAATGTGACAGGAAAAAAAGAGTCAGAAAAAGATCTGACAAAAATTTTCCAAGGTACTCAGTAAGACTTTCCAACCAGTTTCATTATAAATGTTCAAAGAGAGTACCCACGAGTACTGATTAATTTTTAAATCAAATGTGTTCCCCCTAAAATATTGTTTTATTTCATTACTGTTTTAACATTCTATGTTAATATTTTTGAAGGCAAGCCTTTGGCACAGTACTCTATGTCAGTAAATTCTGCATTCAATCCAGATCTTCACTTATGATATATGACACCAATGTTTGTAAATGTTGCAACTCCACATGTGAAAGAACTAGAAATAGAATCTAGGCAGAAATGAAGAAACATGTTGATATAATGACGTCAGTCAGTAAAGAAATCGAAATAGGCAGTGAATAATTAGATTCTCTCACGCTATGAAGTTGCGAAATCTCATCACTAAATAACAGGTAAATGCCATCTACACCTTCAATTTTTCCACACATCATTCTCAACCACAACACTATCTCTTGTTAGCAGTTAGGTTTGTCTCACCCTCACATGCTGTTTTTAGGAAGTTCCTGAGACACCCGAAAACTCCCACATGGCTAGACATGGCATTTTACTGCAAGTTCATAAGGCACACAATATCCCATTATGAAGTGACAAAGCTGTGAATAATTATAATTGTGAAAGCTATAATATACAGGGTGGGTGAAAAATAATGTAATAAAGTATATATTTCTAATACAAATTTATTGAAACAAATTGCACATGTATCTTATTATATAGGAAAATGAAAGCAAATCTTTAAATATACAGTAGGCACAGCCACTTCTTATTACATCATTCACTGCACATCCTCCCTTTCACTGTACATCACCATCTCTGCACAAGAACAATAGATTTCCACACTTTATTGCGTGCTTCGATCATAGCTCGTTCCTGAACAGCCAAGCAGTCGGCCCTCTTTGTTTACGTTGCATGTGCTGTCTCTCGCGGGCAATACCTGTACATATCGATGCGGGAAATATGAAAAATCCCATTTTTCTATTGTCTGTTTAGGGACTGTTCTCATCATGACTCCAGTGATACTACAAGTTCAATAGTAAAGCCATAGTACAAGTTCTATAGTTGTTAGATATTGCCTAGTTTTGCCTAATTTTCATAACTAAGCAATATTCACATCAGAGTATTCATGCCAAGAAGATCGTGAAACTGAGATTGTGTAGGCAACCATGGAAAGATGACATCAGTTTTCAAAGATTTTGTGAAATACATACCCCAAAAGACTTTACAGTACAGTGGAACCTTGGATTACGAGCATAATTTGTTCTGGAAGCGGGCTCGTATTTCAAAACACTCGTAAACCAAATAAAATCTTCCCATAAGAAATAATGAAAACTCAAATCATTCGTTCCACAGCCCAACAAAATAAATACAGAAAAATAATTAATACAATATATAAAGTAAAAATAAAACAAATTAACCTGCACTTTACCTTTAAAAAAAGTTAAAATAACAGCCAACAGATAAGTGTGTATTTGTGTGTGTGTGTGTGTGTGTGTGTGTGTGTGTGTCTGGAATTAGCCCCTTCCCTCGCCTCGTCTTACACAGTAAAACTCCTCCTCCCTCCTCCTACCTTGCTTTTTAAGTTTCACAACAAACACACACACAACGGAAACACTGTTTTAACAGGAAAAAAGGAAATCTTTCTAATGACACTAGCGTGAGCGCAGACTAACGGAATCACTGCTGTAAAGTTAAAAAAAATGAAAAATGAACCAGCACCTTTGTAAAGAATCACGACAGAGTTTCTGTGTAGATCAGAGTGTGTGTGTCTGTGTGAAGCCGGGGAGGGGGGGTGTAAAGGCAAGAGAGTGTGTGTGTGTGTGTGTGTGTGTGTGTGTGTGTGTGTGTGTGTGTGTGTGTGTGTGTGTGTGTGTGTGTGTGTCGGTGTGTGTGTGTGTGTCGGTGTCAAAAAACTCTGCACTCGTAAACCAAGACATGCTCGATTTTCAAGTCAAAATTTATTAAAAAATCTTTGCTCGTCTTGCGGAACACTTGTAAACCGAGTTACTCGCAATCCGAGGTATAATAATTATTATTATTTGCTTTTTAAATATTTATTTTTATTTTATTTACAGTATTTCCTGTACAAAAAAAGCATTTTCAAGTTACCAGTTTGAGACAATATACATATGTGGTAATGTTACAGTGCATTGCATATGATTGTCATACTACTGTACTGTATGTTCAGCATAAAATTTCTAGCCAAGAAATTCATAAAACCATAACTCCACAAACCCATGAAAAAAACCCCTTTAGATGCTTTTTTCTTTCTAGCAGAAATTGCAGCAAAGTCATAAAGAAAATGAGCTATAATGGATTTCCACTCTGACACACCGTACCCGTGTTATTACAACACCTTAATGGAAATCCAGAATAGACTGGAATCCCTGGTTCATTCTTGGTGCAGGTTAGCCACATATTCTTTGTAGCTTTACTGTCTGACACACTTTCATTGTCATGCTAAATATATAAGAAAACTGCACAGATCGTTGAAAAGAGCATCACTGAATTCTTCCGTTCACGTCACTCAGACTCTGGTGAAAATTCTAGTATGAATGATCACAGCTCTCACCCCACCCGGCACCTCCTACAGTGGAAACTAGCCACAACAAAGGCATTCTATGAGCATTAGTAATAAGAGAGGCAGCTTCGCATCCATTGATTGATCATAATAATGCTTTTACAAACCCCAAAAGGCATTATATGTTCTCTCCGTTAATATGCCATGGGCTATGAGAGACTGCACATTAATCACTGAGCTAGCAATAGCATGGTATAATGAGTGGTCGTTTGCTGTGAGTCATTTCTGCTGCACTGAAATGGCAATGGAGAGAATAATACTGGCACAATACCACGTTTCTTGTGTCATATAGTAGATCAGGTTAGCTGTTCCTCCTCTTGCTCCATATTTTATTCTGTACTAAAAGAGAAAGTATATAAATGCCTACTATGAATGACTACTTTTATGAATACAGTATGTATGCTCATATGATGTGTCAGGGATACTATCGGGTCATTTTTGTATATTTTGACAAATCTTGATAAAATTTTACAATGAAAACTATTAAAGGTAAGTAAATTCTGTCCGAGATCAAAGACAGCCTATCTTCTCTCTCATCACATTTCCCCTCCGCTCTCAGTAGAAAATAGGTTTCATAACAAGATTTAAAAAGCTGTTAGACCTAAGGCAGCTGTAATGTTTTAGTTGAAGGGTGTGTAGGGGGAGTACAAGATAAAAAAAAATGAACTTGCTCTTCTGTCATGCTGTTAAAGTAGACAAGTTGTTCTTACACTTAAGTAAGTGGTGCTCATCTACGGTTCATCAGATTTTAGATTAAAATCCTAATTAGTCATACTTCCATAACAAAATGTGTGGCGTGCATGTACACGGTTCCAGGAAGCGCTATGACTTGAGTCATAGACTGTCATGTCTAGCTGCCAAGACGCAGAGAATGGAGATGCAGCTCAGGCTGTGAGACCATCTGTCTCCCTTGTCGGTCCATGGATGAAACAAGCTCCTCTCCCTTGTGTCTCTCCATAGCCACAGTGCACTGCTGAGGAGGAAAAGGTGGTGCTGGCACCAAGCTAAAGAGCAGCTTATTGAAATCTTTCCCAATAGATGAGGTATTGTTTGTGTTAATGAAAGACAAAAAAGCTTTGGATATGCCTTCAGATGGCATCTTTATTAGCAAAGGGTAATGAGAATTCCAGGCTAATGAATGCTTAAATCCAAGGTCACGTGTTTTATTCCCAGGGATCAACACTGCAAGCATCATTTGCACACAGCGCAAGCTGCTCCGAATCTTTCGGCAGATCTTCTGTTTGACAAAAATGTCAACTTTTGATTAATTTATCCATCTGGTCAGTTATACTTTGGATATGTTATTCTCAGAATAGTTTCTAGGTTGCTAGCAATTTATCTACCTGGCATTCATCTGTTACACCTGAGCATACCGTTTATTCTTGAGCTCCTATCACAAACGGAAAACCTTTTCTGCAAACAGACACATTTTTAATCTCAACTTCATAGGCATTTACGCAAACAATACAGGGTACTATTTCCAGTAAACTCTCACTTTACACCTTTGAGTAGTCATGCTCAAACCATTTCTAGGTTTATAAATAAAGCCAGAGCTAGCCCACAGTGTTAACAGTTAATGCTTGGCTTCATGTGCTTCCATGTGAGAATGTGGGAATGGTGGTAGATCAGGTATGTGTCACAGGTAGTGTTTGAGTAGTGCTTTCACTCTTCTCTTCTTTGAGCTGATAATAATGGATGGCATGAGCAAGCCTCCCCATCTGTCATCCTTGTGACAGCCAAGTGAATGCAGTAAGCCTTGAAGCTGTTACACAAGCAAAACCAAGCAGCCAGGAATACCCATTAGCTCACAAGACAGAATGAATATTGCCGACAAAAAGAAAGTGATGGGAATGTCAGAAAAATTGACCATAAGCCCTACAGAGTGCACAGTATCAGGTTGATAATGGGAGAAAATTACAGCATCCTTACCAAATTTAGAAAGCAACTGACATTATATATATATATATATTTTTTTTTTTTTAACTTGAAGGTTCAGTATTGGACAATGAAGGCAGAGGGCTGAGAATAACCATCCTATAAAACAGTAAAGCAAACAAACGAGCGCTTAAAATATTTCTGACACCACACCTACACTTTGCATCACCCTAAATGAAAGAAAGCAAAATAACCTTGGAAAATGAAGATGGGTGCCAAGTTATTTTTATGATGCTAACAAACCCTCTAACCACACTGCACAACTGCACTTTACAAAAAAAAAAACACACACACAAAAAATACTGCAGAGCTTATATTGCAGAGAGTAAAATAGAGAGTAGTAGTCTCTGCAGTTGTGAAAATGGAAATAGAAAGGTCATTGTATTTGATAATGCATGAACTGTTGGGCAAACTCATAAAGAAATAGATCAAAATTGGCCCTCAAAAATGTAAACCTTGAGCTTTTTATTTAATATTCTACTTGAGTCTCTTGGAAGGATTTATGCGACGGGAAGTGGGATATCTCTTTGAAGTTCTGAGTGTGGTTTATCAAGTAGTTTGAGGTTTAAAGATAATTGGAGGAACTTTTGTGACTGTTTCTTTCAAGGAAAAGGATTCCTTCTATTTCTGATGCATTCTGTTTTACTGTTTGTATGGATGAATGATCTGGATTAAGAAAAGAATACATAAGAGTTTCTTCTTTATACAAATTGGTGTGCTTGGATTAAGAAATAAATACGTTCCTAAAAATAACCTTTTCTTCCATGTTGACAAAGTAATGAATGACCTTGTTTTAAAGGTAATTCTCTAGCATTCTTCAGGAAACAAAGCATATCAGGACAACATAACTCCTAAAGATCCTCAACCTAACAAATTATCACTCATATTGTCAGTGTCTTTCTGTTCACCTATGTAAGTAACTTGCCAATATGGCTTCTATACTTGAAGCCAAAAGTGTGCATACACCTAAGCTAAAGACATTTAACTTCCTGAGACCTGAAATATACTCTTTTATACGATGCAGTTTCCCATCACTGTTTCTATGTATTAGCATCTGTTAACTCTAAACTTAATTACTGTCTTCAAGATGGAAGGAGTTTGACAAAAGAATGAGGGTCATACAAGAATGTATAGAAATGTAGTTGAAAAAAAATAATGTTAAAACTAAAATGTTATCATATGAGGACATTCGGGTTTTGAGACTTTTTTTTTTTCAACTCTATATATTTAATAACCACAAATATTGACTGTATAAAGTCAATCGTGGCCTCTCCTTTATTTGCATAAGAGGTCGATTCAAAATAATAGCTAAGAGATTATATAGTAATAGCTATTTCTTCTTTTAATTATTTGATGTGACTTTCAGCATGTCAAAAATGTACATACTTAGTTAGCATGTGGTTTTCACTTTTTTGCTTCAGATTTTTTTTTTTTTTTTCCCATTAAGCCACTTGTTACAACTTTGGAAATACAGTGTGCTTGGGACTAGCGTCCTACTTAAAGACCCACTTATAACCCAGTTTTTTCTTTGTCTGGCTGTTGTCTTGAGATGTACTGGGCTGTATTTATGGATAAACCTCCTTCCTTATGATGCCATCTATTTTGGCATGCTTAAAGCAGCAGGCCCTTTTCAAACAAAAGAACTTCAGTCTGTTTTTTGAATGCCAGTGTTGGAGTAGGGAGCTTGTTCTTATAAGCAACAGAACTTCAGGCAATGGCTTAACATTTATTCACCCCAGAAGTTAATTTGTGCTTCTGAATGATGCAGTACATGTGCTGTCCCAAGATTTGTTTTTATATATTTGCATAAAATTGTTTGTATAAATGTTAAATAGTACCTTCAGGTGTTTGAAAATTGCTGGAAGGGCGGAACTGGACTTGTGGAAGCCTGTAGGTTCTTTCTTTCTTTTTTTTTACTGCGGTGTTTGAATTTTCCCATGGTATCAAGGGATAAAACGCACTGGCTTGAATGTTCAGCCCCACAATATAGCCACGGGTGTGCTCCCAATTAATTATAATAACTGAGCAAGCAAAAGCCTTAAAAAAATTTCTGGAATCTGTCTGATAGTTTGAAGCAACAGTCAATTTGGTGTATCTTGTACAGTAAATATTTGCCCCACTGTATTTTTGAAATAATAAATGAAATGTGAAACAAATCTCTTAAAAAAGTAATTAAAAAGTAGATGCCCTTATTGTCTTGCAAAAGGAAATGTATAGAAACTGAACTAAAAAAGAAAAGAAAAGAAGACTGAGATTGAATATATTTAGCCTGGGTCTGTGTCAATTTCGGCTTCTTTGAGTAGTCGCATTATAATTAAGCTGTCCTGTAAATTATTTTCTTATACCTATACTCAGTGTTCTTTTTTCCAGCCAAAGGCTTGGCCCAAAACCTTGAACATACCCCAGAAAATGGTCCTCTAGTGTTTTAAATGCAAGCCAAAATTTGTTTTCTAAAACATTGTGTTAGTGCATGCTATCAAACTGGACCCGTTTCTAAGCCAACAGAAGATGGCTGTTTTACAGGCGATTTGGAGGGCTGAATCTGCTCCGCCTCTGCAGCACCCGTTTCAACTTGGCTAAGTAACTATCATTTATAGTAAAATTGGTTTGCTGACAAATAATTAACATGCTTATAATTAACATCATTGACATGACAATTACAGTAAATGACGTTAAATTTTAAAGCATTGAATATTTATTATATTATATAAAATGTGTATGTACC